>PJEM01019005.1:0-17137 GCA_004023845.1 Helogale parvula
CATTTCTTGGAAGATATTTAGGAGTAAGGAACTTATAGATAGAAGTCAAAATAATGTCCGTGAGATCACTGATGTTAAAAGGAATAACATTTCAAAACAAAGGTGAGCTAAATTCTTAATCTTACTTTAGAATACTTAATTTCTAGAACACCAATGGCTTTTTGTCAGGGAGAATAGCCTGCCACAGGTCATATGGCTCATAACAATGGAAGTGAAGTTCAAATACAGGACTTCACACTGCCAAAATTTGTGTGTTCTCCTATGTATATATGGGCATACCAGTGTTAAAAACCAAAATTCAACTAAGTAAATTTGTAGGTCTAAGGACTTGATTAGGTGACTCATGAATTGGGTAGCATCCTATTTAGCAAGTATATGGGAGCTCCTGAAAGTTGTACAAAATGAAAGGTTTTTATGAGAAGGAGGTGGGGCAAATCGTTAATAGCAAAAGAAAAGAAAATAGGCAAGTTCCCTTTGTCTAAAGGGTAAGGACAGAGGCTCTTACCATGCAGGTTACCTCATTTCTTTGGTCACTGGAGAAGGCTTCTGAGACAGATGACTTTTCTGATGGTTGATGTTGCTGGGGAAAGGTGAAAGTGTAATTAGGTTAGAGATTAGGCTCTGGTTTGGTGACTTGGCCTGAGTGGCACATTTTGGGCCTATGGTTTTCTTTTCACAGCACTAGAATCACAAGATACTCCAAGTAAAATTTGTAGAATATCTTTTTTTTGTTGTTGTTTTCTTTTATTTTGAGAGGTAGTTCTTTTACCTTTAATTTCCTAATATAGAGCAAGTCTAATCTCAGAACTAAAAGAAAAATTTAACCCTGGTTCTGAATGCAGACCCATAATTCTTATTTAAAGCTATGTGACATTTTCTTTTAACTCAAAGGAGTCACTTGAAAGACCTTGAAAAATTACTAAATCATGTGCATTTCACTTTAAAAAAATAAATAATTGTATCACAAGGACTATATTTGTTTAAAAAAATCAGCGACATGATGAGAAGATGTGTTTAAAAATATTTCTAAATTTTGGGGAGAGAGGTACCTTTTTTTAACTAGAAGTTTACTAACATGGCTCACTCGCTCTGTCTGGGAGATACACAGGAAGAATGAGTCACTCCCATAGAAGGCCCAAGCTTACATATCAAATACCATCTTGAGTAGGGAAAATAAGTATTGGGATTGTGTTGGGGTGCGGGTGTGCATGTATGTTAGGTTACTGAGAAAAGTACAGTAAACAAGGATAAGGTTTGGTTTTTTTGGGGGGATTTAAATCAGTGTCTTGTCCATTGATAAGATTTCCTGTGGTTTAGTCATTTTTCTCTGCCTTGCATTGAGCAAGAGATACCATTACAAATGGTGATTTGCTTTATAAGTGTAGATTTCCCTTACAAAAGGCTAACTTCTGTGTTTTCAGAGAGAAAGAAAGACAGGGAGTGAGAAAGGTCCTTTGTGTGCTGACAGTAAGATGCTTATTACCAAAGTATGTTTGATTTTTGTCCCTATTAAAGTTGGATAGAATCACGGAGCAGAATGAACATATGGATTGAAAAACATAAAAGATTTCTTAGCTATGTGCTTTATATATTTATCGATGTAACTGATATCTTAAGATAATGGTGTGTTTATGTGCATGTGTATAGATGAGCTTTAAATTTCTCAGTGATCATTTGGGAATCTATTCCAAAACTTGATGTTGGGCACATAAGAACATCATGATGGCTTAGAGGTAATGTCCAGATATCCTAAAAGAACTTGCCAACTATTTAAATACAAAAATACTACACTATATACCTCGTTAAGGCAATCGGAATGCTCTGTTAAGAACTATATATAATCCACTAGATCAATTTGGACATTAGAAAAGATAAAGTAGTATTACTTGAAATAGAGTAATAAAAATTGTTCCAAATTAAGGTGGTACCACTGTGTTCTATACTATTTAGTCAAGATCTGTAGTGTCTAATTTATTTAGGCCTGTGTTGAGGAGCCAGGTCCTTGGGATCTCAAAGCAATAGAAATTGATAAAATGTCAAATGGGAGTTTTAGGCAAGGCTCTTGGGGCTTATGCTCTACTACAAGAAAGGCAGCATTAAGGGAAGAATCCTCAGGCTTACTCCCTGAGGGGAGGTCAGGGACAGTTTTTTAATGAAATTTAGGTGGGAAAAGGGTAATCTCTGTATCTCTGAAGACAAAGGAAATAAAAGCAAAAATGAACTACTGGTACCCCATCAAGAGAAAAAGCTTCTACATAACTAAGGAAACAAGCAACAACACTAAAAGGCAACTGACAGAATGGGAGAAAATATTTACAAATGGCCAATCAGATAGAGGGTTAGTACTCAAAATCTATAAAGGACTTACCAACTCAACACCAGAAAAACAAATAATGTAGTGAAGAAATGGGCAGAAGACATAAACAGGCACTTTTCCAAAGAAGATACCAAGATGGGAAAACAGACACATGAAAAGATGCTTGACATCACTCACCATCAGGAATATAAAAATCAAACCCACATGGAGACACCATCTCATACTGGTCAGAGTGGCTAAAATTAACAACTCAGGAAGCAGCAGATGTTGTAAAGGATGTGGAGAAATGGGCACCCTCCTGCAGTGTTGGTGGGAATTCAAACTGGTGCACTAGCTCTGGAAAACAGCGTGGGGGTTCCTCAAAAAATGAAACATAGAATTACCCTATTATCCAGCAATAGCACTAGTAGAATTTATCCAAAGGATACACTAGTGCTGATTTGAAGGGGCACATGCACCCCAATGTTTACAGCACCATATCAATAGCCTAATTATGAAAAGAGCCCAAATGTCCATCAACTGATGAATGGATTAAGATGTGAAATATAAATATACATACACAATGGAATACTACTCTGTGATGAAAAAGAATAATATCTTGCTATTCGCAACAACATGGATGGAGCT
The DNA here is from genome assembly GCA_004023845.1 of Helogale parvula. Classification (NCBI taxonomy): domain Eukaryota; kingdom Metazoa; phylum Chordata; class Mammalia; order Carnivora; family Herpestidae; genus Helogale; species Helogale parvula. The sequence goes on from PJEM01019005.1 coordinate 2,945, forward strand.
AGAGGGTATTATACTAAGCAAAATAAGTTAGTCAGAGAAAGACCAATATTACATGATTTCACTTATATGTGGAATTTGAGAAACTTAACAGATGCTTATAGGGAATGGTAAGAAAAATACAATAAAAAACAGGGAGACAAACCATAAGAGTCTGTCTATTTATTTATTACAATTTGGCTACATACAGTGTATAAAGTGTGCTCTTGTTTTTTTATATCCAGAGAACAAACTGAGGGTTGATGGGCATGAGGGAAATGGCAATGGGCATTACGGATGGCACTTGATGGGAAGAGCTTTGAGTGTTATATGTAAGTGATGAGTCATTGGAATATACTTCTAAAGTCAAGTCAAGACTAAACTGTGTGTTAGGTAACTTGAATATGGGAGGGAGGGAGAGAGAGAGAGAGAGAGAGAGATGTCTAACCAGGTAGACGTCAAATTTCAGCACTGGGGTTCATGTTGGCACAGACTGCTTTGGCTTGGACTTCACCAGTCCTTGCATCCTTCTTACAGTAAGCATCCTCCTTCTGCACTCCTGAAAGATAAGTTAAAGAAGTATAGAGTTTTTATAGAGTTTTTAGCTTCTGAAACATTTTTTTCTTAGGGAGGCAGACAAAGAATGCTGGATTTTATGGTCAGAGGTGGTAGTCAAGTCCGATCCCTGCTGTCTCACATGTGTTAGTAAAACAGGCACAGGCGAACAACAACAAAAATTAATATACCACAAAGGAAGAAGACTGGAATAGTTAAGGATTACGTGAAAGGCTAGCTTTCTTGTTGAACTTGGGGGAAAGAACTGAAGTTTTGTGGTCAGAAAGCACAAGGCTTAGTGAAGAGCTGATAGTTCTATCTACCAGTAACAGAAGGGTGGTTGTTCAGAAGAAATGAGGTCTTGATCCTGAAATCAAGGTCCAAAGGGTTAGAGGAAATGAAAGTCCTGAAGTCTGCTTGACTTCAACATCAAAATGGATTCACATTAGCTTTTCTGAAATAGGTGTCCTGTTTATTTTTACCTGTTCCTTTATATGTATATTTTTGTGCATTTTCTATACATTGACTTAGGACATTTTGTCCTTATCAGTCCACTTTTGTTTCTTTGTTTTCTCTTTGCTATACTTTGAGGGATATTCATGATTTAGACCGCATGGCCTTCAACTGTGTTTCTTGTGTTGCTCGATCAGAATCAGTCCAGACAGGTCTTTTATATTCCTCTAGAGAGGATTTTATGACCATAAGATGTTGTTTTATTTTATTTTTCTTATCAGATGAGTATGTTATGTGACTTTAAGGGAGAATCCAAGGTTGAATTTATGTTTTGTCGGGAAGGGAGAATCTTTGCTCTGTCCAGTATGATTCTAGTTTAGCTAAGAGTTATATTTACATGAGACAGATTAATAGGAAACCAAATTTAATTTCATGTGTATGGGTACCTTATATAGACACGAAATCGCAAAGACGGACAAAATGAGGTACATAGGTCCTTCTGAAGTAAGAAGAAGGGAAGAGGGGTCTGGAACTTCAAAGAAAAGGAAGAAATATCACAGGAAAGAGTTAACTTTTGGTAAACAAATGTTTTCTGGGGTACACAGAAACAATGGAATACAGAGAATTTTAACCAACAGATTTTGCTAAATTCCTCCTTATCTACCACTGCTAGTTCATACTATTATGCAGTTATCTGTGGCGGCATATTGTGCCTGTGGCAGATCCTCTGTCTAAATTCTTTTAGGCACTTGTGGGGAAGATAAAAGTTGCTTCTTGAAAACAATAAAGACCCAAAAGACTCAATTCAAGATAATCTACATGCCATGTGGCCCATTTTGGGGTGGCCTGCCCGTGGTTCCTACAATTTGTAAAACCATCCATAAAAATCTGGGATGTACTATCTCAAATTCTGGCCCATTAAGCACAGATATCTTTCACTCAGCCTTTAATAAAACTATAGCAGAAATGAGAAGGTATTGATCTAAGTAGCACTTGATGGAAAGGTCCATGTAACTCAATAAGGAATTCTGATTTAGTTATTAGATAGTCACTGTTCAGACAAGAAAAATATTAGTGTCTATGTGAATTACTATAAAGTTTAGGTTAAATCACTACTTACATTGGAAGAAATTATTGATTTGAATTTTTGTCTAAGTATATTTACTTAACTGGGCAAACATTTTTGCTATAATAATTAAATTTTTGTCATAGTAGCTGGAATGACTTTTGCTTTGTGACCCTAAAAATACAAATATTTTTAGGAGGAAATAGCTTTTTTGGAATGTTGGTTTTAAATGTTTGGGTTCTTACACCTAAACAATAAACATTTTTGTAATAAGCTTATTTTACACACAAAACTTGATTAATTATTTTTGATCTCATTAGTCAGTTCTAATGAATCCAACTGATAAAAAAGACTTTGATCCTCTTAAAGTTAAAATAAAAAAATACTTTAGAAGTAAAAAGATTTTACTTGTAAGTAGATAATTATTTACAAGATTACTACCAAGTGGGAGTCTCAACTTTTCCCATCGTGGGGTTTATTTCTTTGCCTTTTGCCAGTGATGAGAGTTATTACTTGTACTCTGAAATAAAGTATCAGTGATCATTTTATGTATACATGTTTTACTTGATTCTCTTAAACCAAGGAAGATAACAATAGCCATTGCTTTCATGTGCTGATCATATGTCTGGGCCATAAGACATGTGTGAGGAACCTTTTTTATATTGTCCTCTGACTATATAATTGAAATTCTCCATCTGGAAAAAAAAAAAAGCAACTTCAACTTCTATCAATGGGATGAGCAGGCCTTCTTAGGATCACTTTTCTAAGAACTTAAAAAATGGTCAAAACAGAACATATGTGCAAAAATTTTAATTTCAGGTTATTAAAAGTAACAAATTATAAAAATAGATTAAAGTCTGGAAATAGAAAAGTAGTAGCAAAATGTACCTCAGGGACAGATACCACCACAGCAGTATTTCTTGAACATGTGGATAAAGTAATTCAGAAAAAGGATTACTAATTGAGGACTTGAACACCAACTACTGTGATGAGTAGTACTGGATGCCTTTTTCAAGAATTTTTACTAACTGAATTAGTTTTATCCAGAACCACTTTACTTATACTGGATATCATTGTTTTAGACAATAACTTGCTTCTGCCAACCTTGGTTTTGCCAGCCACATGGGTGTACCCCAAATGAACTCTGTTGTACAGTTGGGGAGGAAGAATTCTGTTTGTCAAGTTCCTTATAGCTGGATTAACAATAAAATTGACATGAGACAGATGAAGAGGAGAAAATCAAATGTAATAGCATATGAAAGGGAAATCCACACAGACATGGATATTCCAGAGACAAGCATCACTCTGTTAGCTAAGGAGAGGAATGGAGTCTGAGGATACAAAGAAGAGAAACCCTATTAATGGGAAATTGAGAGGAGATGTTTGGGAAAAAAAAGGTGTCCTAATACACAGACAAGTTTTTCTTACGTAAAGAGGAATCTCTTTTAGTAGCTTTTTCCCTGATAGAGACAGGCAATTGAGGGAGACATAAAGAGCTTTCCCTAAATCTTGTGGGTTTTGATTGCTTTTAATTTAAAATGTTCACACCAAAGTGGCCCTTCATGGGGTAGGCTGCCCTTGGACCCCACAGTACTAAGCAGCTGAGAGTTCCAAACTGTACCACCCACACTATTCACATTGGTAATAGCATCTTGTCAACTAAAGCATAGTTCTAGAATTTCCAGATGAGGATACCTTGTTACCTCAGTATCTTCATAATTTCTTGAGTCTTTGATTCTTGTTGATTTGTGTTATTCCATCAACTAAAATAACTTGATAAAAAAAAAAACCCTGCTTTTCCATTTTTGTGCAAAGAAATGTATTTAATGTTCATTGAAGGGAAAGAAATGACCTAGGGTTATCTGTGCTTTGGTCATCACCTTGGATATCTGCATTCTATTGGAGGCTGGACATTTAAAAGGTATAGGTTGGTTGATAGAAAAGTTGCCTTTAAATTTAGCAGTCTTCACGTTTTTGAGGCAGTTGGCTTTGTAATCTAAAATAACCAATATTCCTTTTTTTTTTAACATTGGACTTAAGATTTTATTTTTCCTCATGGTTTAAATGAATGTTCCTTGCTCAAACTGCAAGACTCATTTTTAGATCCTCATTGTAAAAAGAAAAAAAAAACTTGAGTCCTTAGTCTCTATCTATCCCCCTTGACAAATTCACAATCGTATAATTTAAGTTCAGATTTCCATCTGTAAAATCTCTCACATCTCTTTGGTAGCACAAAACATTTGAAAACCTTATCAACATGAATTCATCATCAGGATGGTTCAGAAATTCCTCAATGATCCGTCTGTATAGGCTCAGACTATGTTTTTTTTTCATTGTGATAATCTAATTGTTTGGTATTTCAATAATACCCCCATATATTAACTTAATATCCCTCAGAAAAGTTTACAATTGTTATCTCAGTTAAACATAAGAAAAATGTGTGATGCCAGATATTTTAAAAGTACATTTCTGAAATCCTGTAATGCATCTTTAGGCATATATTTTGTTGATCATTCAGCTATACTTTTACCTCATTAAGGGTCCAAAAAGTTTTAAAACTGTAATGCCAAATATTAGCATACATATGGATATACCAAAGAATTAAGATATAAATGTAATTTGCATTTTTAAAAGACTTGAGTCTACTAGTTCTAATTTAATTTTTATCTAAACTTAAATATAAGTTTATGATTTTTTAAATGTTTATTCATGAGGCACAGGGGCAGGAAGAGTGACAGAGAGACAGAGTGTGAGCAGGGGGGAGAGAGAGAGAGAGAGAGAGAGAGAGAGAGAGAGAGAGAGAAACAATCCAAAGCAGGCTCTAGGCTCTTAGCTGTCAGCACAGAAACTGAGGCGAGGCTCCAACTCATGAACTGTGAGATCATGATCTGAGCCCAAATTGGTGCTCAACCAACTGAGGCACCCAAGTGCCCCTATGATTTATTTTTTAATTTTTAATTTTTTAAGAGAAAGTGTGCATGAGCAGGGGGTGGGGAGAGAGGGAGGGAGGGAGGGAGGGAGGAAGGGAAGGAGAATCTTACGGAAGTTCCACACTCAGCACAGAGCCTGACATGGGGCTCCATTCAATGACCTTGAGATCATGACCTGAGTCAAAATCAGGAGTCGGACACTTAACCAACTGAGCCCCCCAGGCACCACCAAATTTATGATTTTATATAAAAAAGTCATGAAAGCATAAAATGGCATTTTATTACAAGTCAAAACTATCCGGAGTTTTGAGGAATTATCATGGTGTTGAGTAGTAGACAGGGCCATCCTCCCTGGACCAGAACAGGTTTTTTGGGTATACTACTCAAATTCATTAGGCAACCTTTCACACTAAAAAAATACTTGACAATATTGGTCTTGATTTATGGATACCAAAACTTTAATCCATTTGAAAGCAAACAAAATTATTTTATAAGAACTGCTCACTGCATAAATTAACACGTTTTTGTTGTTCCTCAGTTTGAAGGTTTATTAGGAACTCTGACATAACATTCTATAATGTTACTGTATAAATACTGCTGTTTTGGGAGCCTGGGTGTCTTACTTGGTTGAGTTTCTGACTCTTGATTACAGTTCAGGTCATTATCCCAAGGTCGTGGGATTGAGCCCTACATCGGCCTCTGTGCTGACTGTAGATCCATAGCTCTGTCCCTCTGCCTGACTCTTCAACTCACATTCTCTCTCTGTCTCTAAAATAATTGACAAAAAACAAAGAAACAAACAAAACTTACAGCTGTGTTGTCTTAAAACCAGAGAGATAACCTGTTCAGTACTTGATAAGAACAGACCTAGTTCAATAAAGATGTAGTAATAGTCTTCTCCCTTGTGAGGAGTTTACTTTTTTCTCCCGAGAATCATCTCATCATTCCAATGTACTTAGTACACTGTGAATATTAATAAATAGTTTTAAATAAAAATGAGGCTAATTACTGTAGAATAATCCTGACACAGTACATCAGTCAATCCCAGGCACAAGCCAATATATCACATCCTGATAGTCATGGTCCCTGCTCCTGACAATGTTCTTCATGATCGTCTGTACTGGAAATGAATTGAAGGACAATATTTTAACAGTTTTCTCTTTCTTGCCTGTCTGTACCCTCATTTTCTCCTCTACATTCAACTTAGAATGAAAGACATCCATTGTTCCTAAGTGGGCTATTATGAATTCATTATCTTTTACTTCATAAAGATCAATATAGCAGTCTGTGTATTTTTCTTCTACTGAATTACAATTTCTCTGAGGCTTACAGGAGAAAAGATTTGTATTTTGTTAGAATGGAAGTGACAGTGTTTTAATGGATACTGTTTGTCATCTATTTTTGGTATTTCAATCAACTACTCAATCAAGAGGCACCTGCCCTCCCTCTTCTACTTTTTCCTCACAGCAGGAATTTGTTTTTATTAATTCCCATGTTGCTGGACTTTGGTCACTGCTTTTCACATTAACTCAGGGAATGATAAAAGATGACTTGGAGATGGGTTAGACATTGAACTAGTCAAGTCATTAGAGACCAAAGAAAGGTTGAACTCTTAAGTTTTAAACCATATTTTAGGAATTGCGTTTAGAATTTAGAAAGTACTCATTATTATTCAAAGACTACCATGATTACTAAGTGTGGATAGAAAATTACAACATCATTTTGAAAAAGGTTCATTATAAAGTTTGCAGTTATTCTTGGTGCTATCTTTAATCTTCAGAATAAAGAGTTTCTTTTATTCTGAAATCATACTAAGGTTTGTCTAATACTGAAATCTTCACATAATATTAGACCAAGTTTTACATAATTTCTGCCACCCCCAACGTTATAAATTTTAATTAAGGATTTCAAAGAGGGTTGAAAGATAGCATCATGCTTCTCTCTTCGGAAGAAACGTGTATTTTAGGTTATGCATTCACACAATCCCCCCCTACCCCTCCAAGCAATGCCTAACCAAAGAGGGGCAAGCCAGGAAATGAACTCAAGATTTCAGACTGTGTGCCCTATTTATATGATTATGCTCTGGGCTATTATCATAATTCTAGGCCCCATTCCATTTTCTTAGTCCCTAAAGATGATTGGAGAGTAGGAAAAAGAAATAAGAAAGACTGATTGCCATGGATTATCATTTTGTTTTTAATTTTAAACTGCAAGTTCACATTCTCCTTTGAGTCTCCTCTACCACTGAGTTGTTTCTCACAGTCACTTGGGAAATTTGGAATGCTAGATCTGCTTTTCTGAAACACAGTGTGCTGAAATAATCATAGGAACAAATTTCATAAGGATGTGATGATGAGAGACAAATGAATTCATTCCTTTTAAACAAATGCTCTTAGGATTGAAAGTTAAGGCTAATTCTATGATAACATCATTCAGTAATGTTTGTTCCTAACAAAACGACAAACTAGGATGAAAGGGAAGTATATTACTGAAAAAAAAGTATATTACTACGTGTGTGAAATTCAGAATGTCAAGTTTTTCCAATAGTATTGAAACTCAAATTGTCAGAGTAGTTTTCAGAAAAAAAGGAAGGATTAAACAATTTACATATTTGTAAATGTGCCTTAAGATCTATATAATATTTTAAAATATATTTTAGGAACAATTTCAAGCAATGGCAGTTGTAAAGTACTTTACAAAACAAATTTATTATCTATTTTGATGACATTTCTATAGGTATGGAAGTCCTTATTTTTTTCTCTCCTGATTTTTTGGTGGAATGGAAAGTTCAATTAGGAAAAATTGATATTTAAATATCAAGAAGAAATTTCTTGCCAAAAATGAATAATATATTTTTTATTTTATAGGCTTTGATATACAATCTAGCTAGATCACTATAAAAGATTTTTATGAAAGCAAGCAAGCTATGCTATGCTAGTTTTCCCTTATAGTAGTTTATTTCCCTGTTCCTGTACCAATAAAACTCCTCATACATTTAAGACTGGGGAGATCAGGCTAAAAACACCATCTTTGCTACTAAAAGAACAATAAGAGCTTAAAATAATGATTTGACATGCAATTCTGGGCAAGATATATATAATACAGGGAAACAAAATATTTCCAAATTCTGGCCCAAGCTTGAAACCCATTATCAAGTCAATATCTGTTACAAATGTTAAAAAAAAATCATCAGAATATAAACATAGGTGGCTTTTATCTCCTCAAAAGCAACATAACCAAGTAAAATTTTCCATTCTTTGCTCTGGGCTCATGTAGTCAGTTACCAATGAACTTCAATAAAAAATGGGAAGTTGAATTGCAATCCCATTTTTGCAAAAACAACTGTATGGACTTCTGAAAAATAAATGAATGTGTCATCTACTGGCCATGCACAAAAAGATGGATGACAGTAAATCACAGTAGAAGAATCTTTGGTGAATTAAATCACAGCCTATGTGTCATAGTGATAAAGAGCCTGGGCATTAAAGGCAGGCCACAAGGAGCAACAGTCCACTCTAGCTCACGGACTGTGTGACTATGGCAATGGTAGTACCTATTTCAGTTAGTTGTTATGGACATTAAATGAGATAATGTATATTGTTTGGTTTGAATGGGGCTTGATCCCTAGTTAAGGTTCAATGTATTTGTTACTGATATTTATCCCATTGAGAAGTAGAACATAGGTTATTCCCCTTGAATCTGGACTAGGTTGCCAGTGATTTTTCTGAACCTAGATTATGGAGAAGTAACACTATATGCTTTAATCTGTTTGGCCTGCTATAAGAACAATTCTGTAGAGTGGTTTATAAATAACAAACATGAATTATAGTTTTGGAGACTGAGAAGTCCAAGATCACGGTGCCAGCAAGGTTGGGTTCTGGTTAGAGTCAGCTTCCTGGTTCATAGATTTCCATCCTCTTACTGTGTCCTTACATGGTGGAGGGTCCTAAGGAGATCTGGGGCCTCCTTTATACAGTCACTATTCTTATTTGTACAGACCCTGCCCTCATAATCTAATCACTTCGTGAAGGCCCCCATCTCCAAATATTATCAAGTTGGTTATTAGGATTTAACACAAAGTCTTGGGAAAAACATTCAGTTGATAGCAATCTAGTCCCATGCTTGGTTTTTCAGTACAACTAACAGTTTCTGCCTTACTGTCCTGGAATCTTGACCTACCAAAACATAAATTCAAACTCCTTCTAGAGATGGAGACTTCAGGAAAGGGGACTAAATGGCCAAGCATGTGAATGAAAAGGTCATGGTGCAAATATATCTTAGCTGAGTCTTCAATAACTCCGGACTCAGGCTTTATCTCATGTTGGCATTGGATATCCTTAAGTGACAAGTATCCGTTTGAGCTCATTTAATCCACAGAACCATTAGAAATCATCAACTTTTGTGTTAAGCCATTACATTTAGTGGGCTGGTAGTTGTGACATAACAATAAATAATCAGAATAATATATTACTACTCTTACCATGGACAGAATAATGAGAAAATGATTCAAAGGCCATTCTTTCATTTTATATAATAACATAAATATATGTAAAGTAAGCTTTTGCACCTACTATGCTAAGCACGATTGAGCTATTGGAGGGATTTAGCAGTGAATAACACAAAATTACTGTCCTCATAAAGAGTACAGTTTAGTTGGGGTCAGAGCAACATGAGACCTTTCTAGTATTGAGTTTCTGTGGCAGAAAGACTTGTTCTGACTATGATAATAAGTCTGGGTTTATTCTTGGGCTGAGACTCATGGTACAATGTGTAAATTGTACGTTGAAAATCAGATAATTCATCAATCCCAAAAGTAGTTCTGCCATAGAATAAAAATGGAAGAAAAGAAAAAAAGCAAAATAAAGCTTATGTTGATTTCTTCTATAAAGGTACTTCATCTTTATATTTTCAATACTACTTTTATCAAAAACAATTTGTTTCAGAAAGTATATTAAGAACTCTTAATGTGATAGAATAAAACAATTTAATTGTTGGCATCGAAGCTCACCTGAGTGAAAGAACTGAATGTGGTCTGCTCACCTGATAGAGGGTACAAAGTGATCTCCTGAAGAAGTGAGTTAAGAAAACATAGAAAAGCTATCTGAATGCCAAGAGATGAACATAAATTCAGTGGTGGGGAGGAAAAACAATGATAAGAATGAAGGAAGATAAGTAGGAGACAAAGGCTAAATAACAGGGTTAGGGGCTGGGCCTTGAAGAAAAAGATATCCAGGAACAAATTTCCAACTCTGATCATACAGTAGAAGTATAAAAACAAGGCTGTGTATTTTTTCCTGTTTTAAGTTCCTCAATCTCTGCAGTGTGCATCTCTATTGCTTATGTAATTGTTTTTATGTACAAATCAAGGATAAGAATTTGTTTGGTAAAGGGACCAGCTTGGAGCAGAGAGACACAAATGGCAGCAGACGGGGAGATGCAAGGAATCTGAGAGTTCACCAGGGCAGAAACGAGGATCCAGATAAGACTATGAATGTAAATTCTTGGGAATTTGCTGAAATTTTAGAGATAGCTTTCAATTTTAAATAACATATGAGATAGATGATCAAGGTTATTTTTTCCCAAAGATCCAAAGGCAGGATGTCACTAGCTAATACTTGAGGTCTGTCACATATGAGGGGAGATGATGGGCCATACAAAAAATAACCATTGAGAAAAGTGTTTGGTACTGAGGGTGGGGGTGATGGACAGCAAACCAGGATTTATTGATCACCAGCTAGGCACTTAGCACTGTGCTAGATGCTTTGCATACTTTTATCATTTGAACTTAATGATTCGGTATATTATACTATCCATGTGACACACAGGAACTGAAGAGAGGCTATAACATAGCTAGTAGAAGATAAAAATGGAACATTTGCAATCAAAACCTATGCTCTCCCTATTATACCTTATTCTGTGCTCATGAATATATAAAGTAAAAATTTGTGATTCCCAGATGCCCTTGAATGCAGACTTTCACCTAATTCTAGGGAAATATTCTCAAATGCATGCTTTTATCAGGTTTAATATCAGTTGACAAATAGTGACATTACTGATACTTTTTAATGACAAACCCTGTGGTGATTACAAATAAATGGGACTTAGTGCCTGGCTGAATATCTTGACTTCCTCCTTCTATGTCCTCATTGGAAGCTTTTTAGAGACTGCCTTGGGAAAAATAACACAATGAATATAATTGGTCACTAGTTTGTTTTCTTCAAAATCTTGCCCTCTCCTCAGGAATATTCCTTGTTTTCATGTCTCTTTCCCTACCACATCAGGTGGCAATGCCCTCCATGTACTGTTTTATCAAAACCTGCCTTAAGATGGACAGATTGTCTGACTGCAGACTTCCAGGCCTCATCCGGTGCTCTGTAATTCTGTGGATAATCAAGCCTCTTATGGATGCCCATTAACTCCAATTTAGAATCACCAAAAAGAATTAAGTGGAAGTTAAAGTTTGAGCAGTAGAATAAGAGAAAAGAGAGAGAGACTCATTAAAAAGCATATGCAGCAAAACTATTTAAATAGAAGTTAGCCCTTTTATGGTTTATATGCTATTTGTTTGCATTGTAAGTTCTAGAAGTATTCTCAGAAAGACTTCTTTGACACTGTATAAAAATGAACAGTAGACAACATTATAGGAAATGGAGTGTGTGTTTCTCCAAGCATCTGGCAAAGGCATCTGTTGGAGATGGAACACCAGCTCATTGTTCTGTTCTTATGTGAAAGGTCTAATTAAGTAGCAGACAACTCTAGAAGCCCTAGAGTGTAGTTCAAATCAGTATCCAAAGGTTTATAGATGCTCAGAAACCTCTTAGATCAGTAATACTGAAGAGTGAATCTCAGCAAAACTAGCCCAAAGTTTCATGCCTAGAATATGCAGAAGTTGAAAGAACTTTTATGAGGCACTATGTCTAGCTCCAAGGCATGCTAGAGAATGACTAAGCTGGAAGGAACTTCAATAATAAGTTCTTGGCTAAGGCTGCTATTTAAGTCCATTTAAACTAGTTCAGAAAGAGAGCTTTTTACGCTTTTCTAATTAATCTCCAGGGAGTGAGATATTGCAATAATAACTCATAATCTTTAGAATCAGGGAGTTTAGTCTTTTCACTAAATCCTCTTTCTATCATTCATCCATCTTGCCTCCATCTTTCCTTCTCTCCATCTCTCTCTCCTTTTCCTTCCTTTCCTGATACTAAATTGTTGCTCAGTTATATATTCCATTCCACATTTCAAACTGTCCTGTCACAGTCCTCCCTTGAATTAGCTCCTCTCTAGACTAAGGAATTTAGTTCCAGAGGTTTTGCTAATTGGACTGGTTTACCCAACTTGTGTTTGCTTTTTTTTAGGGGCGGGGGGCGTTATATCTAGATTTTCCTTATTCCACTTACCAGTGAGATGTAAGACATGCTAGACATAGAAACATTCTTGCGATGTTCACCAAATTAAATCTTCTTTGTGTTCTTTCTTTCCAATCTGTCACTCTTAGACATAGGAATTGAAAGTTTTTAAGTTAATCAAAATAACACATTGATACATGGGATTTATTTTTCCTACAAATGATTATTATTAAGATAAAGCATTTTAAATAATTATCTACTTTATAAATTAAACTTTGGGCTAAAATAGTAGAATAAAGGAAAATGGTGGGTTAATGTGAATCCATGGACCTGCTTGTCTCCAGGTCTGCAAATGGGCATTAGTGTCTGAGACTTGACTTCCCTTCTGATGGTTGGGGATAGAAGTACCCAACTCAAGATGAAGCAATAAATCGAACTCTACTTTATGAAACCAGTGCCTGAGCTATAACCACAGCCCCTCATGCAAAAAGAAAACTAACATCTTACATTTTATTTACATTTTATATAGGAGTGTGGACCTAGGGAAGTTGTAGGGTCCAGATACACGACTGTGAAAGCAAACATTAGTCCCATTGCTGAACCTACTGTATATTCAAACTTTGTAAAAGTTAATCTAAGACCTTATTTTAAGATCTTTTTCTTAGAGTTGAGGGAGGTAACTTAGAGTCTAGGGAGCAGGAGGTAATTTCAAAATGACTAGACAAAGATGTGCAGGAAAATGAGGGGGGAGGGCAAGAAAGCAGGGAGAAGAAAACACTTTTCATTTCTTGAGTAAATCTTTGCAAACCAAAATTGCCAAGCTCATGAACAGGAAGGAGCTAATGATGTTACCGTAGACATGTTAAACTGGTAAAGTAACATAGGAGGAACTATAAAGAAAGAGCATACTAAGTAAAGCAAAATCAGCAACCAAAAGATACTTACTCTAAATGAAATTGATTTTATTTTTTTTATTAAAAGTTTTTAATGTTTTATTTATTTATTTTTTTGAGAGAGAAAGAGAGACAGAATGCAAGTAGAGGAGGGGCAGAGAGATGGAGACACAGAACCAGAGCAGGCTCCAGGCTCTCAGGTGTCAGCAGATGTCAGTGTGAGGCTTTAAACCCATGAACCGTAGGATCATGACCTGAGCAGAAGTTGGACACTTAACTGAAAAAATTCAAAAGCTCAGGTAACTGATCATTCTTTAATGATACAGTATACATGTTCAGAACACCCACCAGATGATTTTCTCCCCTAGGCAGATGCAGGGCCAGAAGGAATACTGCTGGTGAGAGACACAAGAATTCAACTGTTAACTGGCAGTTCTCTTCTCTAGACAAGAGCTGAAGGGAAGGGAAGCCTTTACTGAACTTGACTTGCCGATGGTAATCAAACTCACAGACACTATTAACAATAGGAGCCAGGTGTCTGAATTTGAATGCTTTAAGCAAGATCATATTGACTGACAGGGGTATAGGTATAGTCAAGGAGGCCTGCCATCTAGAAAGTTATCAAATGGACTGTCAGAACTGTAACAATCATAGGGGCACAATAGATGGGCATCCAACAGGAGTACCCCTCAGCTTTGTGCAAGAATGACCAGGAGACTGACAGTATCATTAAAGAATGATCAGTTACCTGAGCTTTTGAATTTTTTTACCCCACCATCTGCCTCAGCAATTCAACTTTGCTTTAATATAGGCCTTCTCTTCCCTTTTTCCACATTCTGAGAAACCATCTTCGAAGTCCTTATTGTTGAAAATTTTATTCTTAAAAATTTTTATGTATATTTATTTTTGAAACATAGAGCAGGGAAGGGGTAGAGAGAGAGAGAGGGAGACACAGAATCTGAAGCAAGCTCCAGGCT
>PJEM01019006.1:0-17137 GCA_004023845.1 Helogale parvula
CACATCCCCAGAGGCAAGGGAATCAAGAACAAAAATGAACTACTGGGACCTCATCAAGATAAAAAGCTTCTGCAAGGCAAAGGAAACAATCAAAAAAACTAATAGGCAACCAACAGAATGGGAAAAGATAGTGGCAAATGGCATATCAGATAAAGGGCTAGTATCCAAAATATACAAGGAGCTCACTAAACTACATACATGAAAAATGTTTTCTTAGTTTAAAAAAATTTTAACCTTTATTTATTTTTGAGGGACAGAAAGAGACAGATTATGAGCAGGGAAGAAGCAGAGAGAGGGGGACACACAGAATCAGAAGCAAGCTCCAGGCTTTGAGCTCGCTGTCAGCACAGAGCCCAACGCAGGGCTCAAACCCTCGGACTGTGAGATCATGACCTGAGCCGAAGCCAGACGCTCAACCGACTTATGTCTTTTTAAAAAAAATTTTTTTAATGCTTATTTATTTTTGAGTGAGACAGACTGCAAGCACAGGAGGGGCAGAGAGAGAGAGGGAGACACAGAATCCCAAGCAGGTGCCAGGCTCTGAGCTGTGAGCACAGAGCCCAAGTGCGGCTCGAACTCGCAAACTATGAGATCATGATCTGAGCCACCCAGGTGCCCTTCTTTTGCTGTCTTTTTAAAAATTATTCTTGTGGTGGTATGCTGTAATTCCTTTTTATTTATCTTTTATGTATTGTGTTTTTTCTTTGTGGTTACCATGTGATTTACATAAAACATCTTCTAGATATAAGAGTCTATTTTAAGTTGTTAACTACTTATCTTCAAATGCATAGAGAAACGCTATACGTCTGCTTCTCATCTCCCCACATTTATGCTATTCATGTCACACTTTACATACTTTTACATTGTACATCTGTTAACAAATTTTTATAGCTATAGTTATTTTTAATATTATTGTTTTTAACTTTTATAGTAGAGATAATAGTGATTTATACACTATCATTACAGAATTAGGGTATTCTGAATTTTATTATATTTTTATGCCATATTGAAGGAAATTTTGGATGCTTCCAAGTTTGCACAATTGTGAGTGAAGTTTTTATAACCATTAATGTGCAGATTTTTGTGCAGATATTATTTTTTAGCTCATTTGGGTAAATGCTAAGAAGGACAATTGCTGAGTCATATTGTGAGAGTATGTCTAGTTTTTAAGAAACTACCAAACTACCTTCCAAAATGGCTCTACTATATTTTCTCTTACTATAAATGAATGAGAATTATAGTTTCTCCACATTCTCAGCAGCATTAGAGTTTGTGACTGTTTTAGATTTTAGCCATTTTAATAGTTGTACAGTGATATTGTTCTAGTTTGCATTTCCTTGGCGAAATATAATGTTGAGCATCTTTAAAAATTTTTTTTAATGTTTGTTTATTTTTGAGAGACAGAGAGACAGAGTGTGAGCAGGGGATGGGCAGAGAGAGACACACACACAGAACCTGAAGCAGGCTCCAGGCTCTGAACTGTCAGCACCAGACCCCAGTGCAGGGCTTGAACCCATGAATCACGAGATCATGACCTGAGCCAAATTCGGCCACTTAACCAACTGAGCCACCCAGGTGCCTTGAGCATCTTTTTCTGTGCTTATTTGCCACCCGTATGCATCTTCATTAGTGAGGTGTCTGTTGAAGTCATTTCCCCAACTTATTTATTTTCTATTAATTTTTGGGAGAGCATTCATATTCCCTCTCCCTCTCTCTCATAATAAATAGATAAAAATAAAAACAAACATCAAAAGCACAATCCATGAAGGAACAAAGTGTGGGTTGGACATCATTAAAATTAGAAATCTCTGATCTGTGAAAGACACTTGTAAGAGAATGGAAACATAAGCCACATTGTGAGAGAAAATATTTGCAAAATATGTATCTGATAAAAACTTGGTGTCCAAAATGTACAAAGAATTCAACAATAAAGTAACAAACTACTCAATTATAAATCGGGGAAAAGGAGATGCCTGGTTGGCTCAGTTAGTTGAGCGTCTGATGTCAGCTCTGGTCAAGATATGTCAGTTTGTGAGTTCAAGCCCCACATTGGGCTCACTGCTGTCAGCCTGTCAGCACTTAGGGTCCTCTGTCCCCTCTCTCTGCCCCTCCCCTGCTTCTGCTCTCCTAAAAATAAACAAATGAATAAATCAAGGGAAAACAAATATCATATGATTTCACTTATATGTGGAATTTATGAAATAAGGCAAATGAGCATTTAGGGGAAAAAAGAGAAAGTCAAACCAATAAACAGACTCTTACTATAGAGAAGAAACTAATGGTTACCAGAGGAGAGGTGGGTGGTGAGTAATGGGTTAAATAGGTGATGGGGATTAAAGGAGTGCACTTGGGCTGAACACAGGTGTTGTATGGAAGTTTTGAATGTTCACATGTGAAACTAATATTACACTGTATGTTAACGAACTGGAATTTAAATAAAAACTAAATAAATAAGTAAAAAATAGAGTCATCACTAAATCAAATATCACTTCAATTTTCTCCTATGTTACTTTCTATGAATTTGTTCATTGGGGTTTTATATTTAGGTTCATGACCCATTTTGACTTAATTTTTGGAAGGTTTGTGGTCTGTGTTCTGATTCATTTTTTTTTTCTTGCATGTGGGTTTTTATTTGCTTCAGCAGTTTTTTTAAAGGACTATCTTCTTCTTCTTCTTCTTCTTCTTCTTCTTCTTCTTCTTCTTCTTCTTCTTCTTCTTTCTTCTTCTTCCTTTTTTTTTTTTTAAATTTCTGGTTACCCCTTCTACCAGTGTGGAAATTACTTAGTGTTTCATTCTTTTAATGGTTGTCCTAAAAATAAAAAGTAGAATCTTTATTTAACTGTTGATGTTCATAACATCTGTACTGTACTTTCACTAATTTACTTTGTCTTATTTTTCAGTTCATTAATTTTCTCTCCTCATGTTTCTAATCTGTCATTAAACCTATCCATTTTGTTTCCACTTGAGTAATTGTATTTTCCATTTCAAGTAGTTCCTTCTTTTCAAATCATCAAGGTCATATTTTATGTTTTCTGTTTCCTACAAACTTCTGTGATATACGGGATGTGTAACAACTATTATGGCATGGGCAGTAATCAATCAGAATTCATATCGATTGGAAACAACCACTGTATTTTATCAAAATGTCCTATTGAATATCAGCTGATATATATATGTCACAAATACATATATATGTCTTTTATTTCTTTGAACTTTCAAAACGTGTTTTATAGACAGTTTTTGATAATTCTCGTGTCTGCATTTTGAGAATCTATCTGCTATTTGTTTTTTCTGCTGAGTCTCAATGGTACATTGCTTTTTAGTATGCTTGATCTTTTTTTTATGTTTACTAATAATTCTGGAAAAATTATTTTTGGAAATTTGGCCTCCCCTATGATGTAATTTGGTGCAGTAAATGCATGAGAAAGCGCATGTCATACCACAGAGATTGGTTCTTCCTGCCCCATTTTGCTGTGTTCCTCTCAGAACCAGAGTAACTTTTTTTTTTGCAGTCCCTTGGGGATGTGGGTAGGAGTTGTTTACTTGTGGTTTGCCCTTAGACTAAGTGTGTGATCCCTTGGATCTTGATGTCTTTTTCATTGATCTAGTGAGGTTCGTTAAAACTAAAGCTACCATTTGTTTAGATTTATGAATGCCCCCCAGAAAAAAAAATTAGCTTTAATTCTCTGCTTGTTTCTCTGGAACCTCACTTTTCCTTAAGTTTTAGTGTCTTGTAAGTTGCTTTGGAATCGGAAAAAAAAAGTCATCTAACATTTTTCATTGTTTTCAGTAGGAAGGGTCAGTCTGACATGCACCCTATTTCCATAAACAGAACTCACTGTTTCTTTAGTGTTTTTAAGAGAACAGTTCTTTAAAAATTTTACTTAGAATCACCTCTTTTTATGATGAGTATCCCCAGCCATCGGGACTATGCTAATGTCCCGATGTAAAATAGTAAAATATGGTAAAGTCTTCCTTATTACTTTTACAAAAGAGATGCAATATTTCTCTTTTTCAGGCTAAAGTGGCAGTGAGAGAAGCTGAACGACGTGATCCTACAAATATTTTCACTCAGTTTTATATATTCAAGATTGCGGTTTTAGAGCAAAACTCTACCAGAGGTATAAATGTTACTTATTAATTATATTTGACCGTTAATACAAATAATAATAATCCTTTTGTACTGTAAAGGAAAAAACATTGTTTTTAAGACAGTGGAGTTGTACATTCTATATTCTAGCTTTCCTATGTAATTAAAAATTAAGTTTACAAAGCTGTGTGGTAAGAGGGAGTTTATACTGCAAACCCAATTCAGTTAAGAGTTGTGTTAGACAAAGTCTCCAGCTTACTTCTATTTTATTTTATTTTATTTTTTATTAGTGTTTGTTTATTTTTGAGAGAGAGAGACAGACCATGAGCGGGCAAGGGGCAGAGAGAGAGAGGGAAACAGAGAATCTGAAGCAGGCTCCAGGCTCTGGGCTGTCAGCATGGAGCCCAGTGAGGGGCTCGAACCCATGAACCTGAGCCAAAGTCGAATGCTCCAACCAACTGAGCCACCCAGGTGCCCTAAAATAGATTTCCTATTAAACCTTGTCATATTTTATTAAGATAAAATAATTTTACTTCTTAAACAAAATCAGCTCAATCTTAATTTTTTTCCCCGGTTATCTCTGACCATTTTTAAAGCCATATTTATGGATGATACAAGAGTAAAATTTACTAGTATATGATTCTATGAGGTTTATTTGTATTAATAATTCTATGAATAATTCTATGAGTTTTGACAAGTATATACTGTCATGTAACCACCATTACAATCATGATACAGAACAAAAATTACCTTAGGCTCCTTTGTCTTCATTCCTTCCTACCACTTATAGTCCTGGGAACAGCGGATACTTTTGCCTTTTCCAGAATGTCATATAAATGGAATTATATAGTATGAACCTTCTTGAGCTTTTTTTTTCACTTAGGATAATGCATTTGAAACTTATTCATACTGTTGTGTTTCCGTAGTTCGTTTTTACTGCTGAGGAGTCATCTATAGTATGTGTGTACCACAGTTTGTTTATTTATTCACCATTTGAAGTATGTTTGGATGGTTTCCATTTTTGATGCGTGTGAATAAACATGCTATAAACATCAGTTTACAGATTTTGTGTGATGGTAAGGTTTAACTTCTCTAGGGTAAATTTCCAGGAATTGGAATTTTGGGTTGTATGATAAATGTGTTTTTAATTCTGTAAGAAACTGCCAACCTGTTTTCCTAAGTTGCTATACAGTTTTACATTCTAACCAGCTATGTATTAGTATTCTAGTTGATCTACATCCTCACCAGCACTTTGAATTGTCCATTAAAAAAGTTTCCACCCATTCTAATAGTTGGGTAGTGGTATCTTACTGTGGTTTTAACTAGCATTTCTGTAATGTCTAATATTTGATATCCATATTTCTTCTTTGGCAGAGTGTATAAAACTTTTAACCAGTTTTCTGTAGGGAACTTTGTTTTTTTTTAAATCCATCTCTATATGTTTTATTAATCTTATATCATAGTAGCTAGAACCTAGGGAAGAAATAATATTTACTGAGATACAGGGAACTTTTTTTATTATTGAGATTTGAAATTTCTTTATATGTTTTCCATATGTTTTACAAATTTTTATTTTTATTTTCATATCAGTGTCATAAGAAGCTTGACAGTCTAATTTATCTTTTTTCTTCTTTAATGGATTGTACTTTTGGTAACATACCTAAGAAATCTTCATTTAATCTAAGGTCACAAAATTTTCCTCCTGTATTTTCTTTTAGAAAATTTATAGGTTTAAGTGTATGGTCAGTTCCATGATCAATTTCGTACTAATTTTTGTATTTTATTTAAGGTATGAACCAAAGTTCTTTTTTTTTGCACATGGCTATCTAGTCATTCGGCATCATTTTTTCGGCATTATTTATTTAAAAACTGTATTTTTTAATGGAATTACCTTTGCACATTTATTGAAAAATACATTGTCAGGATGCCTGGGTGGCTCAGTCAGTTAAGCATCCGAGTCTGGATTTTGGCTCAGGTCATGATCTCACAGTTCATGAGTTTGGGCTCTTTTGGGCTCTGTTCTGGCAGCGTGGAGCCTGCTTGGGATTCTCTCTCTCCCTCTCTCTCTTTCTCTCTTTCTCTCTTTCTCTTCCTGTTACACTCTCTCTGCCTCTCCCCTGCTTGTGCTCTCTCTCTCTCTCTCTCTCTCTCAAAATAAATAAATAAAACTTTAAAGAGGAAAAGAAAAGAAAATCAATTGACATATGTGTGTTTGGGTCTCTTTCTGGTTTCTTAATTCTGTTCCACTAATCTATTCATCTATCTTTATACCACTTCCACATTATCTTAATTAATTTAGCTATGTAGTAAATTTGAAATCATGTAGTCAAAGATCATAACTTTATGTGACTTGAATACTTTTAATTATGTTGAGGCTTGTTATGTGGCCCAGGACATTGTCTTTATTTACAAATGTTCAGTGTGCACTTGAGAAAAATGTACATTTTACTAGTGTTTGCTTGAGTGTTCTATAAACATCATTCAGGTCGAGTTGATTAATAGTATAAAGTATACTATATCCTGGCTGATTTACTACTTCTTCTATCAATTAAGAGAATGAATATAATTACGGATTTGTTCATTTTTCCTTTTAGTTCTAGAATGTTTTGCTTCTTGTGTTTTGAAAATTTATTAGAGACATAAACATTTAGTATGTTATGTTCACATAATGAATTAACTCCTTATCATCATGGAATAACTTTCTGTCACTGATAATGTTCTTTGCTCTGAAATCCATTTTGTTTGATATTAATATAGCTACTCCAGCTTTCTTTTGATTACCTTTACCATAGTATGCATTATCTCATGGTTTTTCTTTTAACTAATTTTGTCTTTATTTTTAAAGTATGTTTCTTGTAGGTAGCATACAGTTGAAAGTTGTTTTCTTTAACTCAGCGTGACTGTCTGCCTTTTACTTTGTCATATAGACCATTTATATTTAACGTGATTATTGATATGATTAGGTTTAAATTTAGTATCTTGTTATTTGTCTTCTGTTTGTCCCATCTGTTCTTTTTTTGCCATTTTTCTTTTTTCTACTTTCTTTTGGATTGAGCATTTTTTATGATTATATTTATCTCAATTTTTGCCTTATCTGTCTTCATTTTGTTATTTTAATTGTTACTTAAGTTCTATAGTACATACACTTAACTTATTGTAGTCTACCTTTAAGATACATAGTTGAATGTAATAACCACCATTCATTTTTCAGTTTCATTCTGTTTTATATTCCATTTTACCAAAATGTATTTAGCCCATCCATCATTGATGGAGTTTAGGTTGCTCCTGTACTGTATTCTTAAAAAATTGCTGGATTAACATACTTGTATGTTTTTGTCACTTTTGCAAATGTATCCAGGAGATGAATTCACATGGTGAATTGCTCAGTTGGGCATTTTTCTGACATACTTAGCAATTTAGATGTATTTATGAAAATTAACTAATATATTAAAGCTATTACTGCTCTTAAAATGAATTCCAAAGTCATTGTGGTATGATTAACCCTAGATAGTTATTGAGTATCTCCTTTTTTTAAAAAACTCTTTCCTTCTTTTTTAGCTTTGCAGGCAATTGATACATTAGAGACATTAATAATAGGTGTAGGACCAGAAGAGAATGCCTTATGTGTGGATAAAGAGTCACCTGTCATGCTTCTAAGTTTAGCTGCCCAATTTGCTCTAGAGGTAATTATTATGTGTTTATCTATAAGATTTTTACTTCTTTTTGATTTTAAGAGACAATTAATGGAACTCCTTAGAGGAGTTTGCTACAAAGAAAAGAAATTGGTCAGTACTTGGTGTGAGAAGTAGGATCAGAGGTTGGTTGGTTTGTTTGTTTGAGACAAGATTAATGAGAATGTTTATATGCTGATGGAAATGATCCAGTAAGAGAACAAACTGTTGACATTGTAAGAAAGAAAAGGGAGAATTGTGAGAGCAGTGTCCAAGCAGGAAGGAAGTGATGGACACAAGTGTATAAATTCAGGGATTGGCTTTAGGAAAGAATATGCGTAGTTCATCTATGATAGCAGTTGAGAAGTTAGAGTATGTGGTGTGGTCCCTGGTCTGTAAATACATGTGGTAATGGGAATCTGAAAGTTTTTTTCCTGACAGCTTCAGTTTTTTCAATGAAGTAGAAAATAAGGTCATCACCTGAGAGTGAGAATGGGAGAGAAAGTGTTGGGGAGTTTGAGAAGTTAGGATAAAGTATAAACTAAACATCCAGAAAAGCAAGAAAGTGAATGAAAAGAGTAGTGTGGGATGCTTTCCCAGTAAGAATTAAGATCTGTTTGATGAAGTTTTAAAATAAAACAAAAAGTTACCCAGGTTTTTATCCAGCCACTTTCAGCTGCATGGATTTAGGCACAAAAGTCAGTGGAAAGTTGGATTTAACGTGCTTGCAATTTTGCCAAATGAATACAATGAAGCAAAAGAGGAGTAGGAAAATCAAGGAACAAGGTAGTGGTTATAATAAATCCGCATGGAATTTCAACTGACCGTGGAGGAGGACATCAAGGAGATGAGGGACAATGAAAAATTAGTAACATGAATGGATTGGAGGTCTAAGTGCCGTTGAAGGATTTCTAGAGTGAGTAGAAAGGAGTGAATTAAAAAGGTAGGAGATAGTGGTCAGAAAGTAGAATATATGAAGCAGAGCAGGGTACAGGACTAGGGCGAGGAAATGAGGCATTTTAAGGAAGCACTCACTTTCTGAGTCATGCAAGTGCAGTTAGTTCTTGCATGATCCTGGGAGTGAGTGCCTCCTTAAATTTTTTACCCTCTGTGCCTCATTTGCATCAGTCATCTAGCTCATCCTAGTCCCAGCCCTGACTGAGAGTATGGAAGGTTTGCAAACATTAGTATTGACAGGGTCCAACATATAGATCAATGGAACAGAATAGAAAACCCAGAAATAAACCCACAATTATATGGTCAATTAATCTTCAACAAAACAAGAAAGAATATACAATGGGAAAAGGACAGTCTCATCAAACCATCTTGGGAAAACTGGACAGATACGTGCAAAAGAATGAAACTGGATCACTTTTTTACACAATACACAAAAATGAACTCGAAATGATTTAAAGACCTAAATATGAGACCTGAAACCATAAAAATGCTAAAAGAGACCACAGGCAGTAATTCATCTGACATCAGCTAAAGCAGCATTTTTCTAGATATGTATTCTGAGGCCAGGGAAATAAAACCCAAAATAAACTATTGGGCCTACATCAAAATAAAAAGCTTCTCCACAGTGAAGGAAACCATCAACAAACCTAAAAGACCATGTATGGAATGGAAGAAGATATTTGCAAATGACATATCTGACAAAGGTTAGTATTCAAAACATATAAATAACTGATGCAACTCAGTACCCTAAAACAGACAATCCAGTTTAAAAATGGGCAGAAGGCATGACCAAACATTTCTCCAAAGAAGACATCCAGATGGCCAACAGACACATGAAAAGACTCTTAATAATAATGACAGGGTCCCATTGATGAATATGCTAGTGAACAGGTAAGGTAATTGACAGAGTAGAGTTCAAGGAAATAAGAGACAAGGATATTAGGAGGATCATCTATCTATATACTGAAAGTGCCAAAAACTAAGATAGGAATAGTTTTTCGAGAAAATAATTGTGCAATAAATAAGAAATCAAGAAATAAGAAAAAATGGCCTGAGAACTGGTAAATCAGCACAGAGAGGAGTGGTGGGTGATATAATCTGATGACAGGAAATTCAAAGCTGGGGAGTTTAGGGAGAAAGAAGGGAGAATAATTTTAAAACAGCAAAGAAAAAAAAAGACACCTGCACCATCTCCAGGTCTATGGGTAGAAGAGAGATCAGAGAAAAACCACCACTACTTGAGAGGGCTTTGTGGAAGCACTATCCTTGGTGGGACCTATATTTCCATTATAGAAAGAATACAGAGGAAGATGTTGCTTCTAGAGAAGATTTTGATGATAATGAACTGAACTTCAGAGACCATAGTAGAAACATTGGGGGAGTTAGGGAGAAATGGGAAAAGAGGAAAAAAGAAAGGATTTATAGAGATTTGTCATGATTGGGGTGCTGGAAATGAGAGTCCTGGGTTCTTTTCAGTACTGCTAATAAACTGGGATAAAGAGAACAATAAAATTCATCCTAGTGGGTTCAAGGCAGTGTTGGCAAGGCAGTGAGTTTTTATGGATAGCGAGGAGTTGGTTTCTGGGGCCAATGTGACTTGTTCTGTTTTTGTCAATGAGTTATTTCTTCATTCTACCATCTTGCATTAGCTCTTTTAATAATACAAAAATGAACACATTCAGAATTTTTTCTTGCCATTAGATAACATTTTGTAAGTATCACTTTGAGATATAATTTAACATATTATATTTGTCCTATTTAGAAGGGGCTACAAATTGTGGCAGGAAAAGCTTTGGAATATTTAGCTCGATATTCAGATGACCCACAACAAGTCCTTTCTGCTTTAAAGTAAGTAATTAACATCCTGTAGATGTGAAAGGATTTCCTGTTAATCTATAAGGTTTGTCAAAACGGTGCTGATGTGATCAGGCCTACTCTACCAACTGTTATTTTAAATTTTGTCCAAGCTTTATTGAGATATAATCAGCAAATAACATTGTGTAAGTTTAAGGTGTATAACGTGATACTGCAAAATGGTTTGCACAACAGAATTAGTTAACATATTCTTCACCTCAGGAAATTACAATTTCTTTGTGTTTGGTGAGAATGTTTAAGATTTAGTCTCTTCCCAACTTTCAAATATGTAATACATGATACCATATTGTTAACCATATTCACCATGCTCTACATTATAGCCTTAGATCTTGTGCATCGTATAATTTGAAGTTTGTACTCTTTGACCAACATCTCCCCACTTCCTCCACACCCACCTCCTAGCAAACACCATTCTACTCTCTTTCTGTGAATTTGGCTTTTTTTTTTTTTTAAGATTCAACATGTAAGTGAGATAATACAGTATTTGTCTTTCTATTCACTCAGCACAGTGCCCTCAAATTTCATCCATGTTGTCACAAAAGGCAGGATTTCCTTTTTCTATATGGCTGAATAGTATTTCTGTGTGTGTGTGTGTGTGTGTGTGTGTGTGTGTGTGTGTGTAAATATCACATTTTCTTTTTCTATTCATTTCTCAATGGACACTTAGGTTATTTCCATATCTTGGCTATTGTATATAAGCAACACTTTTGTTTTAAATTATTTTCTTAAATTTTTCTTCCAAAATTATAAAATTTATATGTTTTCATTACAATCATTAAAACAATACAGAGATCTATAAGAAAAATAAACTTAGTCTCTTCCTTACCCTCTCCTCACTTCTGCCTCCTGGGATAATCAAAATTAATAACATGGTGTTAATAACATGGTAAATATTCTTTCACATGTTTTTTCCTAAGCATAATTTTTGTATTACTT
Source organism: Helogale parvula (assembly GCA_004023845.1). Lineage (NCBI taxonomy): Eukaryota > Metazoa > Chordata > Mammalia > Carnivora > Herpestidae > Helogale > Helogale parvula. Next base: position 11,530 of record PJEM01019006.1, read on the forward strand.
TATCATATAGGTATTTGTTTTGTCTCGTTCTTCCAAAAGTTTCTCAAATGGTACAGTCTGAAAGCAGGTAAGTTATTTCAGTAGAAGTGATGTGTTTGCCATTAGAAAAATTATAGTAACTTACAGTATAAACCTTATGTTGAGAGATGTTTTAGTCTTGTGGGTAAGATTAAGATAGGCTCTGGGGCCAGTCTTCCTGGGATCATATCACAGCTTATTAGATATGTAACCTGGGCTTTTGTAAAATAAGAATATAGTAGTACCTACTTTGCAGGGTTGAATAAATATGTGAAAACACTTCGAAGAAGAGTGCCAATGGGCTCCTGGGTGACTAGTTGGTTGAATGTCCAACTCTTGATTTCAGCTTGGGTCATGATCTCAGTCGGGAGATCAAGCCCCATGTCAGGCCCTGCACTGGGCATGGAGTCTGCTTGGGATTCTCTCTCTCCCTCTGCCCCTCCCTTCCCCTTTCTCTCTCTCTCTCAAATAAAAGAGTACCATGCCCTTACTAATATTACCTATGATTTTACTATGATACTGCATTTGTTCCCCCCTTCTTTAAATTCACCCATTTAATTTCTTTAATCTTTATTTATTTTTGAGAGAGAGAGAGAGACAGACAGACAGACACAGAGTGTGAGCAGGGGAGGGGCAGAGAGGGAGGGAGACACAGAATCCGAAGCAGGCTCCAGGCTCTGAGCTGTCAGCACAGAGCCCGATGCAGGGCTCAAACTCATGGACCGCGAGATCATGACCTGAGCCGAAGTCAGACGCTTAACTGACTGAGCCACTTTGGCTATTTCCCCCTTTCTTAACATGAGGTGTATATAGTCATATCTCTTAGTTTCCCACAGAAATATATAACCTGGTTGGCTTATTGATTGTGAATCTGTGACAGGTCAGCTGAGTGTATTCAACTATATTTCTGCTCACAGTTTCTGTGGCATAAGACATCAAGAACTTAACGATTGATGGAAGAATTGGGTCACCAGTTTTTAATTCACAAAATCCACTACCTCTTAATGATTTGAAAGAAAACTCTATCAAGATCTTGATTAGGGATAACTTTTAGAGAAGTAATCATTCATCTCTATATTCTCTGCTTAGATAAAAACTCTGTAATAGTGTATCTATGCTTTGCTTTTCCTTTATATGTAATTTGTACTTGGAGGCAATATATTTTTTCAGCTAAATTATTTGGGAAATGTCTGACTGATATGACTGACAACATAATGTTTTTTATTATGTAAATTTTGCCTCTTCTTTATAGGTTATATGAATACATTAAAAAGGAACCCAATCAAACTAAAAATAAAAAACATATTGAGACAATTGGAAATTTTAATAATGACCAGATATTTGATGATATTAAGAAATTAATATTTAGACATATGATGGAGGTGTGGTTATGTTTTTTAAAGGAATTTTTGTCTCTTAGAGACAAATCCTAAAATATTTATTGATGAAATGATATGATGTCTAGAATTGGCTTCAGAATAGTAGGGGGGAGAAAGGAGTGGGTGGAAGTATAATTGAAATAAGATTGATGATGAGTTTAATAATTATTGAAACTAGGTAATTGGTACATGGGGATTCATTTATCTGTTAACATAGAAACATCTTGGAAATTTTCCACAATAGAAAATTTAAAAATCGAATGGTATGATAATAGCATTGTATCGTGACTGATGGCAGCTAGACTTGTAGTGCGCATTGTGTGATGTATAGACTTGTCCAGTTACTGTGTTGTACACCTGAAAAGAGTGTAACATTATGCATTATGTGTCAACTCCAATTTAAAAACTTTACAAAATTATCTTAAAAAGTTTTTTAATAGAAAAGGAGACTCAAAGACTAAACATAGCTAATAGATTATAAGAGCTATTTGAGGGCTAGAACTATTTGTATTTGTCTGTCTCTGAAACCTAGGATGGTATGTGACACATAATATCCCTTCAGTGTATTGAAATGGCTGAATATCAGTTCTTTGCAAGAAGATATTTAGCAGTGGTCTTACATACATTTCATACTCCATGTGATTGTAGCATATAGTCAAACCCCATTCATTAAAGCCAATTTGGAAATTGGGAAAGGAAAGGAATCCTGTTTAAATTCATGATAAATTACAGAATTGGTTAAACTTATACCTTTATTGTTTTCAAGTAAATATAGTAATAAAAAACATCTGCTAGCAGTGTTTTCAGATAGCAGTCAGGACCTTATTTAACAAAGAGAGTTGTTGGTTTTTCTAAAAGCCTAATTCAGTGGAAGAGTCAGAGAATTGAGTTCTTGTTTCAGCTATTTCACTAACTCTGGTTCACATTAGACAACAACAATTTATCTAACTTTTCTAAGCTTTATTTTCTTCATCTGTTAAAAAAAAGCTAGACTGGGTAATTTCTAAAGTTCCTTTTTCTTCTAAAAATTCCATGGTTTTCATTTAGCATAATCTAGTATAACAGTTCATGTGCTAAAATTTTTCAAAGCAACTTGTTTCTTAGACTATATACATCCCTTTCCAGGTCCTCATTCTTATTTACATTATTTATTTGCATTAATGGACCCTTACTAGATTATTTTATATAGTCACTGAATTAAATAAGAAGTCAACTTTAGATAAGATGAAATTCAAATTAATAAAATTTACTTTAAGAAGTTACTTCATAAGAACCAGACTTCTAATATTTATCCCTGAGAAAGCTGCTACTTTTATTATAATACTAGAGATGAGGCCAGTCTCATAGTATGCTCTACCCTATCTCCTGTTAACTTCCTTAGTTGAGTTGGCCAATACTTCCATATTGATTCCTTTGTTTAATAAAATGGTACGTTTTACTATGTTAAAATTTATATATACCCCTTTAAAGAAGTTTGACAAAAGGTCAAGAACCTGTGAGGTAGTCTTGAAATTGTCATTAATTGCATGACTTTGGACAAATCATCCCCCGTTGCCAGATCTGTTTCTTCATCTGCAAAATAAAGGGTCTCTACTGGATAAGTGGTTTTTAAAATCTATTCCTCAGAACCCTGGAAATTCTGTAGCACTGCCTCAGTGTTTTCCAAGAAGATGAGGCTCTAGGCCTCTACCTACCACTGGCTCAACCAGAATAGCTAAACTTGTATCTTTTCTCGTAGATGAGATTTTCATAAAAGTTTATTCGAAATAAGTATTCCAGGAGCGCCTGGGTGGCTTAGTCAGTTAAGCGTCTGACTTCTGCTCAGGTCATGATCTCACAGTCCGTGAGTTCAAGCCCATGTCAGGTTCTGTGCTGGCAGCTCAGAGCCTGGAGCCTGTTTTGGATTCTGTGTCTCTCTCCCTCTACCCTCTCCCTCTCCACCTCTCTCTCTCAAAAATAAATAAATATTTTTAAAAATGAAATAAGAATTCCAATTCCCCCTCTTCCAAAAAAAAAAAAAAGCCTTGAAAATCACAAAGATCACTGTCTGCTCCCAAATTATGTAACTCTGTCATATAAAACCTTACCAGTCATTGAACTGCTTTGCTGAGAGTGGGAGTAGAAGGGGAAGAGAGAAAAAAAAAAACTGTGAGGGCACTGGGGAATGAGGAACAGTATCCGATAGTGAGGTGCTGAAATGATAGTTTAGAGCCTCGAACAATAAACTTCACAATTTTGCATTGTGTTTGTGCAGTTCTCTGGGGGTCTCTTTTTGGTACTTTTCTGAAAGTAAAGCTTTGGAACAGTCGGAAAATGCTCTTTATTTTTTAGGAAGAAAGAAATGGATCGACTTTTGGCTTGCTTGGATAAAGGTAAATATCATCTTGGTTATTTTCAGTCCTTTATCCTGCCTCTGGCTTCTATTAAATTCTCCAAGTACATGGAGCACACAGACTCAAACTTCATGTTTGAATTAAGCTTCATGCTTTTATTAATGTTTGCCATAGCAGTCTACTTTGGTTTCTTTATTCACAAGCAGAGAAGAGTTTGTCATCACTAATGTTCATCTCCAAATGTGATTTCGGCTCTATTTTTATTCCAATTCATTTTAAAGACATTTTATGTCCTTCCTTCTTCCCTTCCTTGCTTCCTTCTTTCCCTCCTTCTTTCCACTTAATTTTCATGCCTTCTGAATCAAATCCTGATTGTTTATTCTGTTATTTTGAAACTTATTTAACTACCCAAGTCCATCATCTCTCTTATCTATTAATAATTCTTCCCTCTGCACTTCAAGCTAACCTCCTAGCCACAGCAAATTCGTTTTTTCAACTCTGTGCTTTCTTACTCACTGTCTCTTTTGCCTAACTGGTCTTCCTATTTCCACTACCCATGTACCTATTTCCTTTTGTCCAAAACACATCACAACAAGGGGCACCTGGGTGGCTCAGTCGGTTAAGCATCCAGCTTTGACTCAGGGCATGATCTCATGGTTCATGGGTTCAAGCCCTGCATCAGGCTCTGTCCTGACAGCTAGCTCAGAGCCTGGAGCCTGCTTCAGATTCTGTGTCTCCCTCTCTCTCTGACCCTCCCCTGCTGGTGCTGTCTCTCTCTGTCTCTCGAAAATAAATTAAAAACATTTAAAAAAAAGTGGATTAAAAGCTTTTGAACTTTGCTTGTTGGTATTCTTTTCTATCAGAAGGGGTGTGGGTATGTAATGAATGCCTTCTGATGATGACAGCATGTTTTGGTTTTTTACTGAGCTTGCTATGGAAGCCCAGTAAGTATTAATGCCAACCGATTGGTACTCTTCCAGTTCTTTACCTCCATTTCAGTCTTTTTTAAAAATTTTTATTTATTTTTTTTCTCCATAATATTTTATTGTCAAATTGTTTTCCATACAACACCCAGTGCTCTTCCCCTTAAGTGCCCTCCACCATCACCACCACCTCTTTTCCCCCCTCCCCCTTCCCCTTCAACTCTCAGTTCATTTTCAGCATTCAGTAGTCTCTCAAATTTTGCATCCCTCTCTCTCCCCAACTCTCTCTCCCTCCTCTGCTCCCCCTGGTTCTCCATTAGGTCTCTCCTGTTTTCCTGCTAGACCTATGAGTGCAAACATATAATTTCTGTCCTTCTCTGCCTGACTTATTTCGCTTAGCATGACACACTCGAGGTCCATCCACTTTCCTACAAATGGCCAGATTTCATTCTTTCTCATTGCCATGCAGTACTCCATTGTGTATATATACCACATCTTCTTGATCCACTCATCAGGTGATGGACGTTTAGGCTTTTTCCATGTTTTGGATATTGTTGACAGTGCCGCTATGAACATTGGGGTACATGTGCTCCTATGCATCAGCATTTCTGTCTCTCTTGGGTAAATCCCCAGCAATGCTATTGCTGGGTCATAAGGGAGTTCTATCCATAGTTTTTTAAGGAACCTCCACACTGTTTTCCAGAGCGGCTGCACCAGTTTACATTGCCACCAACAGTGTAAGAGGGTGCCCATCTGTCCACACCCTCTCCAACATCTATAGTCTCTTGCTTTGTTCATTTTAGCCACTCTGACTGGCGTGAGGTGGTATCTCAGTGTGGTTTTGATTTGTGTTTCCCTGATGATGAGTGATGTTGAGCATCGTTTTATGTGTCTGTAGGCCATCTGGATGTCCTCTTTGGAGAAGTGTCTGTTCATATCTTCTGCCCATTTCTTC
>PJEM01019007.1:0-17141 GCA_004023845.1 Helogale parvula
TGTGAATGTAACTATAGTCCTATTGTCTTTGAATATTTGTAGCTGGATCTCAGACTTGTTAGTCTGTGAGGATGATATTTAAAATGGGGGTCACGCCTTTTCAAGCGACTTAAATGTGGACTTCACCAAGAAGTTCAGCCCCTATTAAGGTTTCAGGCACCACTCTAGAGCTAAGGCCAGCTCAGCTCTGAAGAACTGGATCCAGATCCAGATGATCAGCTTGAACTAATCCTCAAAATGACTCTGATTCCGTAGAGCTCCAGCCCTGCTCCAGCCACACCCCGGAAGCTGGCTGGTCTAGCACGGCAGAAGCCTGAGGAATAATCGGTCCACTTTTAACATTTGGACAATAGGTTCATAGAATTTGTCAAGGAGTATGTACATAGTTGACCCAGGATTGGGTCAAGTTACAAGACAGAGGGGGGAATGTAAGGATGCAGGTCTGATTCGGCCTTTCCGGAGCCCGTTGCTGTACACCACAGTGGCGGAAACGCGACCAGCGGCCGTGGCGGGGAGTGTTCCCCCGCCAGCCGCAGGTCCGATCCAGCCTTCCCCTGTACTTAAAGGGGAAGGGGCCGGCTTCTCCTGAAAGGGCATGCGCATTAAGGAGGCACAACTCCTGCGGGGCCCAATCGGGGGGAGGACGGTTGAAACAGTTGGCCTCTCTAGAGGTGGGCCTAGTCATGCCCCACGTGGGGCGTCCTGGGCCCACTCTGATTGGTCAGTGCTCCGGGTGGTGTGACTGGCTCCCACACCTGCCAGTATTGATGGAGGGTAGGGATTGGATCACTCCTATAACTGCCCCTCCCAAAAGGTATAAAAGGCCCTGCCCTGCAGTTGGTCGGGGCTCTCTCTCTCTCCACGTGGCCAGCAGGTCGGTTGGGGACGATGAGCCCAAGCTTAAGCTTGAAATAAAGGCCCTTTGCTTTTGCAGGCGTGACTCGGTCTCCCTAGCTCTTTGGTGTTTGTTCTGGGGTGATTTTGGGCGATTTTAAGAACTTGGGCACAACATTACACATTTAGGGTTACATTCAGGGTTGGGGTTAGGGTTAGAGTATGATCCCAGGAAGCTCCAGGAATGGATTCTTCAGCAGTGCCATGGTCTACCCAGAGGGCTGAGGTGAAAGTGCCTGGGAAGTGCCATCTTTAAAAGGTTTCCTTCTCTCTCCATTGGCTTCCTTATTTTTATTCTTTACTTTGGGTTCAAAGGCAGTCCTCTTTGGGCTAGCATACATGAATGCCTCTGGAACCCCCATGTGCAACTCCATCTGGGCAGCATAAATGGCACTGTGATGTTCCATATTTCACCCTGGGTCACACTTAACCATTTCTTGGTCCCACGTTCTTATTTTCTCCGATCCTGGATTTGGGGCCTATGGGAGCAGAGCTTTGCGGATGTTTAGGATTTCATCTAGCGGAGTCACCAGGGGGGAAAAACAACAGTCCCGTGATCTTTTGAGAGGAGTGAAGTAGGGGCCCTTCCATGGAGCTAGCTGAGGTATTGGTTTAAAGTGAGCCTCTGGGCTAGGTCTAGGGTTAATGTTAGCTGTATGGTCGAAGGAAGTGTTAGAGTAAGTTCCCAGAATGCTCAAGGAACAGATCCGCCATCAGTGCAGTGGGTCCTCAGAGGGCTGATTTGAAGGGCTTTGAAACCTGCCCACCAGGCTTAGCATTTCATTTCCAGGGCGAGTGGCATCAAACGTCTCTTCCAGGCACCCTGGCTGGGTTGTGGTAGACAGAAGTCTTCCCGGGGTGGATGGACTTCTCACTGGGAGCCGGACCTCAGAGCTGTGCTCTTGGCCATCCCACCCCTTGTCCAGTATGCCCTAGGCTTTGTGTGGATGAGATGATGTTAGGCAAAGCTATTAGGGCAGGCATTTCCCCTCCTGTCTGTAGGCTGTCCCAGGGTGCCCCAGGCTCTGTTCTGTGGCCCAAAATCCTCCCTCTTCATCCTAGGCCATATCCCTTTATTCTAGCCTCAGTAGGCGTTCTTCTGGCTAAGCATGTTCCAATGGGGTCCAAACTTCTGGCTTGGCCTCATGCTATAATCTTTACCCAGACTGCTACTTTTTTGCACCTAGGAGAATCCTCAGTGCAGATGAGGGTGGGTGTCCAAGGGTGAGCATGAATGCTGGCAAAACTCCCAGCCACCCAACCTTAGTTGGCCATGGGCACCTGCAGAAGCTACTTCCAGGAGGCCAAGCCCAGCCTCTACGGGCTTCGAGCACCTTGTAGTCCTGTGGTGGAGGGACCCTGGTAGGCCTGGCCCTGACCTGCTCCTCTTGTCCCTAGCGCCTGGTTCGCATGAACATGCCCATCTCCATTGAGGACATGACTGTTCACTACACATCCACGCTGATGGCCCTCATTCGGACGGCACTGGAGATCAAGCTGGCTCCAGGTGAGCAAGGCAGCATCTGGGGAGGGCACCAGACCAAGGCCAGGCAAAGCACTTCAGAGCCACCCCCAGGTGGGTGTTCAGGGAGCGGGGTGAGGGGGCTAATCTGGAGGGGACTGAGGACAGCTGCCCATGGCACCTCTGTTGGGAACTGACTTTATCCCCTGATAACCATCCTGCACGTGAGCATTTTAACAATCCCATTTCCCTGAGGGATCTGAGGTGCAGTGAGATTAAATGACTTGTCCTGATTACCCAGAGCTAGAGTGTGTTGGAGCCAGAACATAACCTCGCCCAGCCCAGGTTCACATGAACCAGCACCCTTCCAGGGTGACGAGTCTGCCCACTCAGCGTAGTGAGGCCCAGGTCCTGTCAGGTCCTCTCCTGAGCTAACTTACAGGACCACACAGACTGTGCCAAATCTAGGGGAGAACAGACTCTAGTGTGTCCTCTCCACCTTCCCCTTTGCGTGATGACTGCTTTATCTTCACAGAGAAAACCAGAACCACCAGAGGGGATCTGCACCATGCCTACCCCCACACTCCCCTCCTGGTTGCACTCATCCCCTTGAGCACAGCCACGGGCATGGATGAGTCAGGGCTAATCCCCACCTTATCATCCTCTCCTCAAAGATGTCAAGCCAGAAACTCTGTACTCTACTTCTTGTCCTGTCCACTTTTTCTACATATTACATTATCTGTATCAACATATATGCACAATGTTATCACTCCCATCTTTAAAAGGTTTTCTTCTCTCTCCATTGGCTTCCCTATTTTTATTCTTTACTTTAGGACAACCAGCTCCTTGAGAGACTAGTCTGATTGCCTCTCTGATTTCTCTTTTTCAGGCTGCATTTGGGCTTTCACTGCAATAGTGAACTGCTCTTGTAAAGCTCTCCAGGGACCTCAATGTGTCCAATCTTTATCTTACTTACCTATCAGCAGCCTTTCCTCCATTGTCACTTCCTTGTTTTTGAACACTTTTGATGTTTCTAGTTCTGTTTTCTCTTGTCTTCCACCCACTGAATGTCACTGTGCACCTCAGACTGTTCTCTTTGCCACATTTGTCATTTCATCTACTCTTATGGCTCTAAATATTATGAATCCCAACATTTGGGGTAAGTCCCAGCTCCAGACATGTACTGTCATGTGAGGAGTTACATGAAGGAAGTTGTTTACCATCTCCTCTTGGAGGCCCAATAAGCACTCCAAAATTCATGTCCCCAGACTTGAGCACCACATATTCCCCCTGTTCTTTCCCATATCCACCAGTGGGAGCTCTGTTCTTCCAGTTAGTTACTCAAGCCAAAACCTTTATAGTGATTCTTCCCTCCTCTTTTTTTTCCTTGCTCTAGATCTGATCCATATCTGATCTCTTGTCATATCTTCAGATTCTACCTGCATGCTCACTTCTTTGCCCTCTTCCACTGCCAGCTCCTGGTCCAAGCCACGCTCTCTTGGGTCTTGACTAGATTGGTTTAACAGCTTCTCACTGCTTTGCTTCTTTCCTTGTCTGCCTTCAGCATAACACTCAGTAACTTCAGCAATTTAAATGAAATGGAAAAATTCATTGATACAAACTATCAAGCTCATCCAAGAATTGATTACTTGAGTGAGTTTAAAGAAAGGAAGTGAGAATCTGAATAGCACTATGTTTATTAAAGACATTAAATTATAGTTAAAAGCCTTCCAGCCAAGAAAATCCCAGGCCCAGTTAGGTCCATAAGTGAAGTCTACCAAACATTAAAAAAATTTTTTTAATGTTTTAAAATTTATTTTTGAGAGACAGAAAGAGACAACAAGAACAGGGGAGGGTCAGAGAGAGAGGGAGACCCAGAATTCGAAAACAGGCTCCAGGCTCTGAGCTGGCAGCACAGAGCCCGACGTGGGGCCCGAACCCATGAACTGTGAGATCGTGACCTGAGCCGAAGCCAATGCTTAACCGACTGAGCCACTCAGGCACCCCTACCAAACATTTAAGGAGGAAGTAATACCAATTCTCTATAAAGTCTTTCAGAAAATATAAAAAGAGGATATTTCTCAACTTACTATATGATGCTAGCATGACTCTGATACTAAGACTAGACAAAGACATTATAAGAAAACGTCAGACCGATATCCCTCATGATTGTAGGCACAAAAATATTCAACACAATTTTAGCAAATTGAACCTAGCTCTCTCTATACATATATATAGATACACACACACACACACACACACACACACACACACACACATATATATCTTATGTATGTGTGTGTGTGTGTGATGACACAAGTAGAATTTATCCCAGGAATGAGTTCAAGTTTAAAAGTCAATACATGTAATTTAATATGTCAAGGAAGTAAAACTATATGATAATCTCAGTAGATACAGAAAAAGCATTTCATAAAATTACATATCTATTCAGATTGTTAAAATTATTCACAGATTAGAAATTAAAGGAAACTCCCTTGATCTGAGAAAGGATATTTGTGAAAAATCTTCAGTGATTGACACACTTAACAAAGACTGACTCTCTTCCCCCTAAGATCAAGAACAAAGAAAGGATGTCTACTGTCACCATTCTTGTTCAACATCATAGTTTAGGTTCTTGCCATTGTAATAAGAAAAAGAAATAGAAGGCATACCAATTGGAAAGGAAGAAATAAAACTGCCTCTATTCACAATTTATGTTATCATCATTGGAGAAAATCTGAAAGACTCTAATAAAAAGTTAATAAAACCAAGACATCTGCAAGCCAAGGAATGTCAAGGATGGCTGGGAACCATCAATATCTGGAAACAGGCAAGGAAGGATTCTTCATCAGAATATTTGGAGGGGACACAGTCATGTGAATACCTTGCTTTTGAGCTTCTGGCCTCCAGAACTAAAATAATAAATCCCTATTGTTTCAACCCATTAAAAAAAGTTACTAAACGAATACACAAGTATAGCAAGGTCACAGGACACAAGATCAATATATAAAAAGCAAATGTATTTCTAGGTATTAGCGATTAGGACTTGAAATGGAAAAATTCTCCATTAAAGTTGCACCAAAAACATGAGATACGTCTCTGTTGCCATATAACTCTAAAAAGTATATATGTGAGATTTGCATGTTGCAGATTTCAGAACATTGATAGAAAGAATCAAAGAAGACCAAAATAAAGCAAGCACTGCATCATCTTCATGCATTGGAAAACTCTATATTTTCATGATATCAGTTCTTCCCATACTGATCAATAGAATAAATGTTAACCCAGTCAAAACCCCTACAGCCTTTTTAGGTAGAAATGTACAAATTGACTCTGAAATGTGTAGAAAAGAAAAAGAACTTGAGAAACAGTTTTGAAAGAATAGCAAAGTTGGAAAATGCACTCTACCTGAATCAAAGACTTTCTATAAAGCATGTCAAAGTGTGTGGTGTTAGTGACAGGACAGAGACATAAGTCAGTGGAACAATAGAGACTCACACTTACCTTTCAATGGTTTTTTTTTTGATAAATTGTAAAGGCAATTAATGAAGAAAAGATAAGTATTTCAACAAATGGTATTGGAAAAATTTAGACAGCTATATGCTAAAAAGAAAAAAATCTTGACATTTAGTGTCTTAGTCTTCTTGGGTTGCCCTAACAAAATACTATAAGTCAGTAGTTTAAACACAGAAATTTATGCCTTACAGTCTGGAGGCTGAAAGTCCAAATCAAAGTGGCAGAAAGTAGGTTTCATAGTGGGGCCTGGTCACCTTCTTACTGTTTGCTCCCGTGGTCTTCCCTTGAGTGCGTGCAGAGAGTGAGTGAATTTTCTGGTCTCTTCTTACGAGGACACTGACCATGGGTCAGCCCCCCCCCCCACCTTATGACTTCATTTCACCATAATTAACTCCTTCTAGGCCTTATCTCCAAATACAGTCTTAATGAGGGCATACAGACAAAGAAAATATACACCTACACAAGAACATATAAGCACATGTTTACAGCTTTATTTCATAACCACCTCAAAATGTCAGCAGCTCAAATGTCCACAATTGGTGAATGGATAAACAAACTGTGGACTATCTGTACAATGAGATAGTACTCACCATTCAAAAGAAACAGCCCACTGATACATTCAGCAACATGGATGAATCTCCAATGTATCATGCTGAGTTGAAAAAGTCGTACTCAAAAGCCGATACACTGTGTGATGTCATTTGTCTGACATTCTGGAGAAGGCAAAAAACTGAGAAGACACGTCAGTGACGGGATGGGTGGGAGGAGGCTAAGGGGTCAGCTCCAAAGGGAACCAACAGAGTGACTTTGGCAGTGGTGCGGTGTGCCATGTCTCTATTGTGGTGGACACGTGGCTTTAGGCCTCTACCAAAATTCATAGAATGGGATAACTAAAAAGGGTGAATTTCATTGTATTACATTATACTGTAGTAAACCTGAGTGTTAAAAAAAAAAAAAAGATAAATCCCTCTGCTCAGCACCTTCTGCGGCTTCCATCTCAGCATCTGCACCCTGCACTTCCGGTCCCTCCCCTCCCCCATGAGCCTTGCTGTCCTGACTCACTATGTAGCACACTAAGGGCTTTGCACTCCCTCATCCCTTCCTGCCTACAGGGTCTTGCACGCATTCCACTTTCTCATGAGACCTTTCCTGACTACTGTATCCAAAATCCCTCCCTACTTGGCTTTTTTTGCACCCAACATACTGGATTGTAACTTACTGCCACTTTATTGTTGATTAATGCCACATCAAGCTGCAAGGGCAGTTCCTTCGTTTTTGTCCCATCACCTAGACCAGCATCTGGCATGTGGGTTGTTCCCTGAGTAGTTCTGAATGGGTGGACGCGTGGGTGGACGAATGGCTGGACTACCACTGAATTCCGTCTCCTCTCCCAGGGCCTACACACACACACACACACACACACACACACACACACACACACACCCCTCTGTCTCTAGGCAGGTTTCCAGCAGGAGGAGCTTTGACAGCCGTTATGGCGGTGTTTCTTCCCATTTGGCCTTTCTCCTAGCACTGTGCTCACCCCCTTCACCCCTACACCACACCTCTCCCTGCCTGCCCCAGCTCAGCCTGCTCCCCTGAAGGGGCCATGGGACAGCTCCTTACATCTTTATTCTCCTCTGCACCTTTCCCCATCCTAGCTGGCACGAAGCAGCATCAGTGTGATGCAGAGTTATGGAAGGATATTTCCTCTGTGTGGGCCAGTCTGCCCCAGAAGTCCCTGGATTTACTGGTGCCACCTCATAAACATAAGTCAGGGCAGGGAATTCCCCCTCCTCACTCCCTTTTCAGGTCCAACCCAGAGGCGGAGCTGGGACGCCTGGGCCAGAGCAGACTTATAGATAGTCTAAACTTATTTTCCACCTGCAGGGAAAATGGTCTTATAAGCCAGTGCACAGGGATGTGCAGGGGGGTGACCTGGGATTTATTCTCTGACCACAGCCACCCATACTCCTGGTGGGGGATATACTTCAGAAAATCCGGAGAAAAGCAGGGAGAATCCTACAGTCAGAGATGCCAAAAAGGATGAGGTGCTTGAAGATTAAACTCCACATCCACTCTTTTGAGGGGAGATTGAGGGCCCTGTGGGGACAGTCAGTGCAGCTCCAGGGGGTATGTGCTCAGTCTCATGAGGTGCCACATGGGGACCGTGCAACTTTGGCCAAGCCCTGTGTTTCTGCCTGAGTGTGTCCAGGGTCCTTATGGTGGGGGCTGTTTCTTCAGCACACTCCCCCCTGCCTTTAGATTCCATCCTCTGTTTTCTCTTCTCCAGCTGCCAAGATGATAGTGGGCAAAGTCTATGCAGCTCTGATGATGTTTGACTTCTACAAACAGAACAAGACCACCAGAGACCAGACTGACCAGTCCACTAGAGGCCTATTCCAGGTACCAGCTTCCAAGATTTCCAAGAGGCAAATCTGAGGGGCTGGCCCTTCAGTTGTTTGACAGCAGAGGGAACCCACCCCCTTCTTGGAGATTGCACAGTGGAAAAAGGAAGATGAGAGGTTTTCACAGCGGCCTTGGCTCTCCGGCCCTAAAGTCAGAAGTCCCATACAGCCTGTATACTTCCCAATGGCTGGTCTCCTGGTGGTACTGGGGATCCCCTGGCTTGGAGAGCTGGTGTTCAGGAACAGAAGACAAGAGGATGAGAACAGATTCCCCCAGAGATACCACTTTTTTTAAGTGGTAAAAGAAAGAAGTTTGAAGAATACTTGAGGAGGAGGTTTGGGGAGGTAATTCCACACAGGCAGGGGCCAGAGAGATTTAAACTGATAGGTCATGACTTCTTCCATTCATGACATTGACTGGGCTGGTTTGGGGGCCCATCTTCCCAATGTCATCCTTCAAAAATAACAACTTTCCCACACAGCCAAAATATCAGTGGCCCCATGTAGACTGTCTGTCTAGAAAGTGTCCATCTGGTGTCCAGAGCTTACAGGGACATTCACCCACCTTGGGATGGGAAGTATCTGTGCCCATGGCACCACGCTCCGCTCCCCTGTCTGTTGGAGACACACAGTCCCAACCCACAGCCCTGAAATCTCAGACAGAATTCTGCTTAATCTGGGGCTCCTGCAGCCTCTGTCAGTCCACTTTGATGATGAGGTGAGATCTTTTTACCAATTGTAATTGGATGAAGTCTCCAGATTTTTTTGGTAGGGAAGCTGAGGCTGCAAGAAGTGAAATTACTTTCCTGAAGCCACTCACAGGCCAGGGTGGGAGTGAGCCTGCCTCCTGTGCAGGGCTGGGGCTCAGGCAGAAGGAGCCACAGCACCATGCTGTGGGGTCAGGACAGCTTTCTGAGGACCTGCCTCTGCCTAGAGTTCTTCTTCTTCTTTGTATTCCTTGTACAGATGGGCCCTGTGTCCCTGTTCCACCCTCTGAAGGCCACCCTGGAGCAGACGCAGCCAGCTGTGTTCTGAGGAGCCCAGGTGTTCCTTCAGCAGAAGACCTCTGAGCCCCTCAGCAGCAGCGGGGCAGTGTGAGTATCAGGCCTCCACCTCCCAGTGGGGCCCCCTGTAGGTGGTGTTCTGGGACAGGGAGCCCTCTTTCCATTACCCCTTTCGGGGATTGGCTCCTCTGTCCACCCTGCACCCACCTCCCACCGAGTGGCTCACTGTGGGTGCTGCCTGAGGCCTGGTCCCACTCTGCTGCTGGAGCTGCTTCTGTGCTGGACTCCGAAGCTCATGCTGTAAGGACGCATGTCTAATTCAGGCTTTCCCCTCTGACATTGAAGGCCAGCTAACACCATTAACATTTATGGGGGCGGGCCTAAAGATGGAGGTAAAGACTAGTCACACCCTACGTGAGGGTCCTAGCCCCGCCCTACATGAGGGTCCTGGGCCCACTCTGTGATTGGTCAATACTTTAAATGTTGTGATTGGCTCCCACCAGAAGTATCGAAGTATGGTTAAAGTTACTGTCAGTATTGATAGGGGGTGGGGAATGGATCACCGTCACTGTGTCGCCATTTCCTGTACCGCCCCCTTCCTAAAAAAGCCTCTGTACCCCCATGTTCAGGGCTCGCTCCATGTGGATCCAGTGTGTTGGTGGAGTCTGTGAGCCTGTGCTTATATAAGCCCCTAATAAAGCCCTTTGCTTTTGCATGCATGATTCGGCCTCCCTGGCAGTCTCTGGTTTGTTGGGGGGGATATTAAAATCTGGGTACAACATAATGGGGACTCATCCAGATATCCTCCCCCCCAGAGCTCCTGGGACCCCAACACATAGGCCCTAATCGCCAGCTGGTGAGAGCACTCATTTTCTTGTCTGTCTGTGTCTAAGTCTTGTTTGTCTGTGTGTTTGTTGTGCACAGGGCCTAGGCAGGAGGTGGCCGAAATGACTTCCGTGGGGCCTCGAAGGAGCCAGGCGTACACGCCGTGGAAAAACTCGGGGCCGTAGGTGCCAGGAGATGTCTTGGACCCACAGAGGAAAGAGACAGCGGGTTGGAGTAGTCCCATGGCACCAAGGGTGGGATTCAGGCCCGGAGTGAGGTATGAATTCCATGGGCAAGCGTCGTTACCTGTTCGCATTCACGGAGATACGAGTGGCAAGTGCGGCATCTGTTGGAGATACAGGTGTAGGTAGGGCACTCACTCGTGTTTGTGTAAGATTTGAGAGAGGGTCAAGTCCCACGGTGCTTGCAAGGACCCCAGAGAATGCACGGGTAAGATTCAGGTGAGACATCAGGTGGGTTTATTTGAGTCCTGCACACACCTGAAGGTGGATCAGGCAAAAGGTCAGGCGGGTAGGTAGCAGTCCCTCATATGCCTGGAAAAGAGATTAATTCCGTGGCATAACTGGAGCAGGTTGGAACCGATCGCACTAGCAATGACACAAGGGAGACTAGGGTTTGGTCTCCTCTTGTCAGGGTCCCTAGAGTATACACGGGTGTGGGTTGGTACCATGGCTCTAGTTCGGTGATCTGGAGACAAGAGGAAGCTGGGGGAGGCTGAAAGGCCGTCCGTCCTCTTGTCAGGATTTCAGAGTATACACGGGTGAAGGTAGGTTCCGTGGCTCTGAAACAGGTCGCACTAGCCGGCGGCAATGGGAGAAGACTGGGTCTCCTTGTCTATCTGTTAGGAATCCTGCTGGTGGCAGCAGTAGGGGTTCGTTTTTTGTTGGAGACACTTGTGTCTGTTTCTCTGTGCATCTGTTTGCTGTGCATCTGTTTGTCTAAGTCCTCTGCAGGAGGGAGGCAAAGTGTGAGTCCTCACCGGGATGAAGGCGAAGTGTAATTATCTGTTTGCTGTGCGCCTAAGTGTAATTTTGATTGTGACCCTGATTGACGAGGACATGGGACAATCTACTTCAAATCCCCTAATCTTTTTTTGCAGGAACAAATGGCCAACCTTCAATGTTGGATAGCCAGAAGATGGAACCTTCAAAACCTGGTTAAAATGTTTTCTTTCTCCTAGGATCTTAGGGGCCTGTCTAAACCCGAAGCCAGGTCCCGGCGCGCTGGTCCCGGCGTTCGGCTAACCCTAAACTTTTTTTTTGCTGTTTAAAACTCTTAGCTGTTAACCTGGGAAATAAATAGATCTCTTTCTTTAGACTCTTTATGGCTCAAAGCTTAATTTACATTGTTGACTCTGACTTTGTCTATCTCTACGGGGGAGCTTTTGCAGCAACCCAAAACAAGTAGAACAGACTCTGTAATTGCCCCTTATTTTTATCCCTTATTATTATAATATAGTGTCACAAAGACAAACAAAGGGTAGCATTCACTCACACACACACACACCAAAAACTATTATAGAAAACACTTCTTAACCTTACTCCCTGTGCTCTAAGAGTCTCTGCTTAGACTACTTGTTTAATTTTTTGCCCCAAAATCACCAATCATAAATTTGAGCACTGGGCTAGTGCGTGGCCGTCTCCTATAAATCCTGAGCACTGTGTCAGCGCATGGCCGTCTCTTATAAATCCTGAGCACTGTGCCAGCCTGTGGCCATCTCCTATAAATCCTGAGCACTGGGCTGTTACCTCTTTCTCTTCTTATTTTTCTCTTTGATCGGTTTCTTTACTGGATCCCTCTTCACTCAGCCCCACGTTGGGCGCCAAATGTCTAAACCCGAAGCCAGGTCCCGGCTCGCTGGTCCTGGCGTTCGGCTGCACCTATTTCATCTGCCCCGACCAGCAAGGCAGAGAATCGGTGCTTGTTCTTCTCCTGAGGGAGGGAGAGAGAAAAAGGGGGCCGCGGGAGAGGGAGACGCAGCGAATAAAGACACAACTCATGGTTTTCGATCAGGCAGAAGAGAGAGAGAGCTTATTAAGAAAACTGTCTCTTATATATAATTTTCAGGGCGGGAAGAACAAAGCATCTGACTTACGTCAGATACCAGGTAAACAGAGTCAAATGAATATTCATAAAAGACGCCCAGTCCTGCCTCAGCAATGCTGGGAAGGGAAGAGTTAACACTGAATAATCTAAATACGGTTTTGATCTTTTATGCACCTTGACCCTCTACGTCGCAGCAAGACTGACGCCATCTCCAGCTTCCAGATGCAAATCTTGTTTGCTGGTTCAGTCTCTGGGGAGAGAAAATCCTTGTCTGAGGCAGAACGAAGACTTGGTTCCCGACAGGGGGCAAGAAAATTACTGCCTCCTGAGAAACCAAAAGTATTGGAGCTCTCAGTAACACTTCTGACTTCCCCTCCCACTCTTTGTTTCTGTACCTACTAGGGTGTGATATGCCTCATTGTCTCCCCCTAGCCTCAGGGGCTGGCTAAGAGCAAAGGCACTCCCAAGGACATCTAGGTCTTAAGAGCTGGGGAGACACTCTTGTCTTTTCTTCACCCCCCCCCCGAAAATGGCGCCAGTAATCTGTGAGAGTCATCTGTTAGAACCTCCGGAGGTAAGCTAGTTTATCTAAATTTTAAATGCACATATGACTTCCTGCCCCAGAGCCACACCGAGATGTCGGTTGGCCCTTTAGTAAATCTGTAAACCTCTGTTTTGTGGCCACTTCTGTAGTTGTTTGTCCAGTTGTTATTGTCATTGTTTTTGGTCTTGTCTGTGGAAAGTCTATGGGAGGGAATGTAATAACCTCTGGTGTGTATGTGAGTGTGAATGTGCTGCTTGGTCTGGCTTGCCTGCCGAGTTCGAGTCTGTGGCTCCATGGGTGGGCATCCTTAAGATCCCAAAAAGCCTATGGGACTGTGCAGAGAAGGAGGCCTTATTGGTCTGGCTGAGATAAAATCATACTGAAGGGGATACTGACTCTCTCTGTTCCTCTGCCTTGTAGAAGTGAGGGCTTCTCCCTCATTCAATTCCCAGGTTAACAGCTAAAAGTGTAAAACTGGAAACTCTCCTTCTCTGCCCATCTTGCTCTCCCTTCCCCCATTCTTTCTTCTGTACCACCTGGGTGGGGAGAGGCCAATCTGCATAAGTTGCCTGAGGCAACAGGTTCCCCTCCTTCTGCCCTAGGTGATAAGAAACAGAAGACTGCAGAAGTCAGATTTTTGCATCAAATTTCCAGGTCAAAATTAACTAGGGAACAAAGTGTCTCACATGGGCTCAAGTTCCTGTTAAATAATAGTTAATTTGGTCTGTCTCAGTTTTCATGGGTAATTGTTAAGGTTTTGCTTGATAATAAATTGAGATTAAAATCATTGGCTGTCTGACAAGATAAAAACTAAAGTACAAGCCACAACTAGTGATTGGTACATTGGTATAGGATGAGGTCTGTAGATGCTTGTGCTTGTGACTCGTGGCAAAACAACTGGAGATATTTGAAACTGTTAAAAAGCTGCTTTGTACTTAATTGGTTCATAAAATTACCATCTAAGAAAAGTTTTGGTTACTAAGTCTTCAGTTGGAGACCAAATGTTCAGACTGATGGGAAAAATAAGAAAAGCAACCGTATATGCAGGAAATTGGGGATACGTAAAGAAAATATAAGAAATAAAAGTACATTTTTGTTGAGGCTAAAAGAAAGTGATTTTGTCCTAAGTGAGACTAACTGTTTGGAGAGAAATGGCTTTGGGGATATTGGGCCTCTGAACCTCACTTTTCTCATCTGTAAAAGAGGAATCATGGTAATTCCAAATGCACATGGTTAAATGAGATCATGTATAAAATGCCTAAGTGTTTGAATAACTAGAGGTATTTGATAATAGTTTCTTTTACTGAAGTGTTCATGGGCAAGCTCCATAAGTGTTGCTAGACACTACTGAAGTGTATAAATGGTGCCTGTTGTTTTAGCCTGTATATTGAGTTGGAACCTCACCATCAGACTGGAGTTCTGTAACAATATGATTTGTATTCAAGGGACCTCCTGATTCGAGGGCAGGGGCTTTTCGGTATCTGGTCATTATCTGGGGGGTGCTCTGATAAGATGCTGACATCAACAGCAGACAATGCCCTGTAAATACTGTTAGGTGGTGGGAGGCCACAGAGAGGTTCATCAGAACACGCAATTCCTGCCTCCCACAAGCTTATCACTATGTGCTCTAGAACCCAGGCGGTGGGATTTGACAGTCAGGCACAGTTATAAATATACAGTTATAAATACATCAGCATTGTCATTATACTGGGAACCAGGCTCCGGCTCCCATCTGCCTCAGTGTGGGTTGCTGGGGGTCTGCAGTAGCCAAGGAAGGAGAATAGGACAGGAGGTTGAAGAATGAAAGGAGTCATTTGGGACTGGCTGAGGGGGATGAGGGTGCAATCCAGCTCAGTACGAGGCAGCCTGGCTTTGGTGTGAGAATGTAGACTCCTGGCCGCACCGCCTGGATTTGAATGCTGGCCCCACCAGTAAGTAAATATATTCCATTGTCAGGTTATTTAATGGCTTTGGGACAAAGTTTAAAGGCAAAGGAAAGTTTCAGAAGGTTCCTGTAAGGAAATCACTGAAAAGAATTTTATGTGAGGTTGAGATAAATGAAATATTAAAGGTATATTGGTATAAGGTTGAAATTCTGCTTTTCTCTTTCAAAAGACAAGGTTTTCCATACCTTTGGTCTGCCCTTGTTAAGACTATGTAAATGAAGGGTTTCTCTTTTGTTAAGAAAACAAAAGCTTTAGGTCTTATCTTTATCAGGTCTTTGATTATTTAGTTAAAACTTCTCTGAGGTTAAAAAAGTTAGGTTTTGTTGAAGGATCCCAAAGGCAAATAAGATCTTTTATTGCCACTTTGGTTAAATAAATAGTTTTCAGATTTGTAACAATTTGTAATCGTATTTAGGATGTGCTTTGTAACTTCCTAAGGTTTTTAACAAATTTCCCAGTATTCAAATGGTAGAGAAGTCTTTTGACCAGTTAGGCCCTTTCATTCAGGATGCCAAGTTACTTAAAAAAAGCCCTGTTGTACAGCGGTAAACCTTAGGTTATATTGTATGGGTAAATGCTGCAACTGCTCAAATATATGTGCATTTCCTAAAGTTTTAATGTTTTGTTATAAGGTCATTACTTAACACCTTTATAATCAAAATGTTGAGTGTCACTAAATTTCTTTGTTAAAGTGCATCATAATGAACTCTTGTCAGATCTTTAGCAATGTCCATTTCTGAAATTTTGTCACAGAACATGTTTCTTCGTCAAGGGAAGTTATAAAGAGGAGTTTTGGAACAAATGCAGTATTTGACATCTTTTAAGTTAGTACTAAAATGGGTAGAAACTTCCAAATCTAGAAGCTGAACAAGAATTAGGAACATAGGGTTAAGCGAACTGATAAAAATTATAGTTCTGTGACTCCTGTTGTTGGAAATATTGTTGGTCCTTTAACGTTTGCTTATCCAGATTAAGAAACTTTCTCTTAAGATATCTGTGGGGACAGAAATGTTATAAAGTATTTGTTTGTAATCTAGAGCATTTATCTTTTCTCTCTACTTAAACCGTCTGAAATTCAGAAACTCAGTGAGTATTCTTTCTTTCATGGCAATTACAATTGTTTGCATAAGTTCAATAAGAATCTGTTCATTTTATAGTAGGACACCATTGGAAATACTGGTTATTTGACCAAGATCTTTTATTGCCACTTTGGTTAAATAAATAGTTACTTTCTCTATCTACGATATTCAGAAATGTCATAAAGTATTTGTAATCCAGAGCATTTACCTTTTCTCTCTACCTAAACCATCTAATATTCAAAAACTCACAGTGAGTAGTTTTTCTTTCATGGCAATTACAATTGTTTGCATAAGTTCAATAAGAATCTGTTCATTTTATAGTAGGACACCATTGGAAGTACTGGTTATTTTACCAAGGCTTTGACTGGAACGTCCTATTTGAGAGTCATGCATAGGCTCAGAGATGACCTGACAGCTTTAAGGAACTAAGGTTGACTTTATGGAACATGGAGCCGTAAAGCCTTGTGGAAATGTTGGCTGGATACTTTTCTCACAGAGTTCCCAGCAGCCTCCCCAGGTGAGTAAAGAAGGTCACTTCCTGGCAGGTGTAGGAACCTCGGCACATGTTGGGGCCCTCGGGAAGAGGAGTCTGCCCAATTTAACAGGTATTCCAGGACTATCTGATGGAAAGTGCTTGGCTTAGCTTCTGGCCCAGAGTGGCTACTAAAAGTTCAACCTGGAGATTCCTTATAAAAGGACCCAGCGAAGTAAGCCTTATAAAGTCCTCATGAACAATCTTTATTCTTGCTGAGCTTATGTAAATAATTTGGCTGGGGTTGTTAAGATTGGACTTGTTCCACCAATGCATTAGTCTTGATTTGGCTATCTCTGATAATGGAGGATTTTTTAGAGAGAAAAACTATGTTTCAGCAATGCACTACTGTAAATGTAATTCTAGTTCTGAGTGTCTTTAGATATTTGTTTTTGGATCTCAGGCTTGTTAGTCTGTGAGGATGATATTTAAAATGGGAGTCACGGCAAAGGCTTAAAGGTGGAATTTACAGATATGCAAATAAATAAAAAGTTCAGCCCCTATTAAAGTTTCAGATATCTCTCTGGAGTTAAGTGGACTGACTCAGAAAAATCCTCAACCTGGTGAGTTGATCCAGATCCAGTCGATCAGCTTGAACTGATCCTCAAAAAGACTCTGACTCCAGGGATCTCCAGCCCTGCTCCAGCCATACCCCAGAAGCTGGCTGGTCCAGCATGGCAGAAGCCTGAGGAATTGTAAGGATGCAGGTCTGAAACTGACTCCATGAAACAATAGAAGGGCACACATTGCCCAAGGCAGAAGGGACCACCCTTGTAACACCCAATTAGGAAAGGCCAGCTAACATCTTTAACATTTCTAAGGGTAGGCCTAGAGATGGAGGCTAAGACTAGTCACGCCCTACGTAAG
>PJEM01019008.1:0-17133 GCA_004023845.1 Helogale parvula
CATCTATAGTCTCTTGATTTGTTCATTTTAGCCACTCTGACTGGTGTGAGGTGGTATCTCAGTGTGGTTTTGATTTGTGTTTCCCTGATGATGAGTGATGTTGAGCATCGTTTTATGTGTCTGTAGGCCATCTGGATGTCCTCTTTGGAGAAGTGTCTGTTCATGTCTTCTGCCCATTTCTTCACTGGGTTATTTGTTTTGTGGGTGTGAAGTTTGGTGAGTTCCTTGTAGATTTTTTATATTAGCCCTTTATCTGATATGTCATTTGCAACTATCTTTTCCCATTCTGTCGGTTGCCTATTAGTTTTCTTGATTGTTTCCTTTGCCTTGCAGAAGCTTTTTATCTTGATGAAATCCCAAGGGTTCAGTTTTGCTTTCATTTCCCTTGCCTTCGGGGATGTGTCGAGTAGGAAATTGCTGCGGTGGAGGTCTAGGAGGTTGTTTCCTACTTTCTCCTCGAGGGTTTTGATGGTTTCCTGTCTCACATTCAGGTCCTTCAGCCATTTTGAGTTTATTTTTGTGTATGCTGTAAGAAAGTGTTCTAGTTTCATTCTTCTGCATGTTGCTGTCCAGTTCTCCCAGCACCAACTGCTAAAGAGGCAGTCTTTTTTCCATCAGATACTCTTTCCTGCTTTGCCAAAAATTAATTGACCGTACATTCGTGGGCCCAGTTCTGGGTTCTCGATTCTATTCCATTGGTCTATGTGTCTGTTTTTGTGCCAGTATCATACTGTCCTGATGAAGACAGCTTTGTAGTAGAGGCTAAAGTCTGGGATTCTGATGCCTCCTGATTTGGTTTTCTTCTTCAGTATGACTTTGGCTATTCGGGGTCTTTTGTGGTTCCATATGAATTTGAGGATAGTTTGTTCTAGCTTTGAGAAGAATGTTGGTGCAATTTTGATGGGGATTGCATTGAATATGTAGATTGCTTTGGGTAGTAATGACATTTTCACAATGTTTATTCTTCCGATCCATGAACAGGGAATGTGTTTCCATTTCTTGGTGTCTTCTTCAATATCTTTCATAAGTTTTCTATAGTTTTCATCATATAGGTCTTTTACATCCTTCGTTAGGTTTACTCCTAGGTATTTGATGGTTTTTCGTGCAATCGTGAATGGGATCAGTTTCTTGATTTCCTTTTGGCTGCTTCATTTTTGGTGTATAGGAATGCAACTGAATCCTGTACATTGATTTTGTACCCTGCAACTTTACTGAATTCATTGATCAGTTCTAGAAGGCTACAGAATATGTTTAATACATATCAATGATGTAACTGTTTAACAGAGAAAACTGTAATG
Source organism: Helogale parvula (assembly GCA_004023845.1). Lineage (NCBI taxonomy): Eukaryota > Metazoa > Chordata > Mammalia > Carnivora > Herpestidae > Helogale > Helogale parvula. Next base: position 1,299 of record PJEM01019008.1, read on the forward strand.
ATAATTTTACTTTTCACTTACTTTGAATGTGTAACATGAGTTAGGAGTTTTAGTGGAACTACTTGGCATCTTGTGATATTACATAGATGTGGTGCTAGTTGTGTGCATATTTGAATTGCATGTGCATGTGTGTATATGAGACAGAGACAGACAGTGAGAGAGAGTGAGAGAGAGAGAGAATGTAAAAAATAGAACTAGAACTATTTTGAGGATGCCAAGAGAATTGGACACACTTTTTTTAGTCTTATTTGATATTTATGTGATTTTTAAACTATTTTTTATCTAAATTTACTTAATAGCCCTAGAATTAGAGAAAATTGTTGATAGAAGGATGGCAATGACTTTGGTAGATGGAAGTGAGCATGGACTTTCAGAGGTTAATGTCGGTTTGTACGACACAGTGAAACTATGATAACAGCAAAATTTAAGACACATTTTAAGCTGGTTACAATTTTCTGGGATTATATTAAGCACTTGTCAAAATCTTTAAAAGGAAATAGATTATGAATGGAATCTAACAAGAGGTCTGAAATTTCATTTCATAAAATGAAAATAACTGTAATTTCAATGTAGCTATCAGGAAATAGGTGTATGCAAAATGATTTTATTTCTCACCTCAGATCTTTAATTGCAAAAGACTAACTGTCTTACTAGAAAAAGTATCAATCAATGTCAAACAAGTTTAGATAGAATCTTGGACCATATATTTGTTTTTGATATGCACTTTGAGGCAGGGGTCCAAAAGAGAGGAAAGCTATTCAACCCATTGTATAAACCATAAGAAAATAAAATCTAAGAAGGGGTTTTGCTCAAGGGATGCTGCCTCACTAACAGAGGGAAAGACATTGGACACCTGGCTAAGGCACATTCCTAATATTCCATAAGAGAAAAGGATGCAAACAGAAGGCCTGGGAAACCTGATATTCTCAAGGCCAGATGCTTTAGGTTATTTCTGAATCACAGAATGGATCAGGTCAGATGTCATATAACTTACTATATAGTGAAAAAGAAGGTGTTGTTCTAGTATTAGCATTGACTATTCTAGCATATAATGTGGTGAAAGAAAAAGAAAAAATAGATAGCAGGATCTTTACTAAAATGAAAGCCAAATAAGTAATTGCTGAAAAGAATATTTCCGTTCAAGCACAGCTGCTGTTTCATACTTCTTCCAAATCTTGAGACTAGGATGGTAGAGAAAGAGGAAGTAATGGACCAATCAATGAGAAGGGAAAGCCAAAGAAAATTAAGGGCATTATATAAATACCAGAAAACAACTTGGTGACAAATACAGATGAGCTTGCTCTTGATATAATACATCATGGGACAAATTTCTCTTTTGGGAAGAGGAAATGGAAGGCAAGCCCTTGAAGTGCACACATCAGAAGAAAACTAACATCCCAAAGATAATGTGAGCCTTCTCAGTAACCTTTAAATGATATAGAGAGCATAGGAAATATATATGCAAAAAATGTACCCAAGTACTTAACTCGTTGAATGGAAGTGCAGTGTTGAAGATCATTAGCTGAAAATTAGAGAATGATTTAAGTGATCCAAGGCCTTCAGGAAAAGGTTCATGACAGAGAAAGGCTCCAGCTCTCACCTTATAGGGATTTGAGGGACAGGGGATAATGGTTCAGATGGAATAAAAGGGATTTTGGGCTCAGTGATACCACTGTATGGTCAACAGTTAATGCTTTTTGTTGTTGTTGTACCAAGAAATGTAAATGTAATAGAAATATGCTGTGGCTAGTTACAAGCCCAGAAAAATGGCATTGGAAATCAAATGCAGAAGGAGCATGTGTGGAGCTAGTGTTAGTGAGAATGAGTTTTATTTATGTTGACTCCTTTAAAAAATCATAGCACTGATCACTAATGAGTTTTCCTTGTTTATTATTTTTAGTTCTCATTTCTCTCACTTAGGAGAAAATAAATACTGTGTGGCCAGATATCTTACTGGATTGTTTATTGCTTTATTTCTAGTACCTAGAATAGTGGACATATTATATGCTAAATAAGTACTTGAATATTTGGTATGCTGAATGAAAGAAAGTATGAATAAAATCACTTTGGTCAAAAAATGTGATATTTTGGTCTAGCATGTGTCATGTTTAAGGGGAGATACTCTGATACAAGAAAGATGAGGACAAGATATGACAAGGAAAGACAGTAACCATTATGATATTCAAAACTTTGAATTTGTTTAAAGAACAAAACTGATCTACCTTTTAGTAAGTAAAACAATAAGTGTTTTGAATGTTGATTTTTTTTGTGGTCTGAAAATGTCATAAAGATCGCATTTCTTAAGGTATACAGAGTTCAGGACAGTAATGTTAAAAATGATGCACATGGAATATTTTTCACTGACACTAGTAATAACTTTGTTCTAACTGTTTCTGGGTCCCCTTCTCACTAAACCAAAATTGTTTGACTAATAACCGTTAAACCATGACCTTGGTCTTTCTTCCTCAAAATCCCATCTCATGGCTAGTGCAACCTCCCCATACTTTCTGAGAATTTTAATAATGTAGAATAACAAGAATTCTCAGAACATGGTGAATTTTAAATTGCCATCCATTATAAATTCTTATAGTTTCTTGCTTCCCCTAAATTTGTAATTTTAAAGCTGTTCTTGTCAGCAGTCTTTTAAAAAAGGCTTGAGATAGACTTAGGGTTGGCTTTCCTTCTTCTACAGATGCCATATAATGATGATGACTGTGTTGACTGGGGACAGTGTTATATTTTCAAAGTGTGTGCTCACTGTCATACCCAACATACTTCAGTGGAACATCTTGACACCTCTCCCATCCAATGATTACATCTAGAAGCCTACTAAAAAAACCAAAGTAGAAAAAAATTAAATCCCCTAGACCCATTCTTTGATTCCTGAGATTGCCCCAAATGCAATTTTTAACAATATGTTCTATGAATTCCTTAATGGACACATTCTCCTAATGTTAGTGATGAGAAAATATTGGAAAAAGCAGATGGGCCTGTACTGTGAGTAGATTCAGAGTACCGCCTTCAGCTACCTGTTCATGAAGCTCTAGAGCGTACTGTTGAATAGAATTTCTGCATCATTTCAAATGTTCTGTATTTGTGCTCTCTAGTATGGCAGTGTAGAGTTATGTGTTGCTGAAGAAGTGAATTTCTTTTTGCCTTATGTAAATTATGTGAAACTTAAATAGCCACATGTATAGTATGGTGATTACTATCACCAAAGGGCATATTGAAAGAGAAGATAGACATGTTCCACTCCAGACCATCAGATCAGAATCTAGATTCTTAACCATATCCCCAGGTGATCCATATGCACGTTACTATTTGAGAAATACTGGTCAAAGCAATGGCTCTCAAGCTTAATCATGCATCTGAATCACATAAAGGGTTGTTGAAACAGAGATTGCTGGGTTCCACCCCCAGAATTCTGAGTCAGTAGTTATAAATTGAAATTTGAATTCTTAGGTGATGTTGACATTACTGGCCTAGAGATCACATTTTGATTGCTATTAGAGTACTGGTGTCTTTCAAACTAACAGGAAAATTAGTCCTCCACTGTCCGATTTACAATTATGGGAAAAGCTGGTTAAAAATAGATTTTTAGGCCTTAAGTGTAGATTTAAGTTTGTTAAGTTTAGTCTGGGACTTAAGAATCTATCTATATATACATTTTTTAACCAAATCTTTGTTTTTATAATTTACAAGTAGATTTGGAAACCAAGAATTATAAGATTCTTTTCTAAGGATAGTGTATTTCAGTGCTGGATTTTAGGAGCTTTGGGATCATTGATGAGAAAGGATAGAGAAAATATGGCATTCATGTGTTAAGAGGACATATTATCATTTAGAAAGGCTCCTTCTCTCCCTCATAGGTTAATGATCTTTTTATCTTCAAAGAGTCCTTATGTTTTTGTTTCAAGTTTTTATTTAAATTCTAGTCAGTTAATATTAATATTGGAACCAGGAGTAGAATGTAGTGATTCACCACTTACATACAGCACCCAGCACTCACCACAGTGAGTTCCCTCCTTCATACCCCTCAGCTATTTAGCCTATCCCTGGCCCACCTCCCCTCCATTGTGGGGAGCAGCTGAGATCTTAGCTGCTCCACTGCTTCGCCATTTTGCTACCCAGGTTTGTCACTCCCTGAAGGGAGTTGCAAATAGGCAGGGGAGCACCACTCCCTGTCAGAGAAGCCAGAAGGTCAAAGATCAACCGCCTGCAGGCAGGGTAGTATTCGGCCCCTCAGGCACTGTGCTAATACAATTTAGTCCTGTTCCTCTTTCACTCCAGTCTTAATCTCTTAACCCTGTTTCCTAGCAACCGACCTACGTAGACCTATGTCACCTAAGTCAGCTACGTTGTTTGCTCCGCCCTGAAAGCCTTTATAAGACAGTTCTCTCAATAAACTCTCTCTCTTGCCTGATCGAAAACCGTGAGTAGTGTTTTTACTCTCTGTGTCTCCCTCTTCCGCGGCCCCCTGTTTTCTCTCCCTCCCTCAGGAAAAGAACCTACGAGGACTCACCGCCCCGCGGGCCAGAGAGGCCGGGGCGGGACACGACACTCCATCAACAAACAGTCATTTTGTTCTCTATAGTTATAGAGTCTGTTTTTTGGTTTGTCTCTCTGTTTCCCCCATTTTCATTTATTTTGTTTCTTGAATTCCACACATGTGAAATCATATGGTATTTGTCTTTCCATGACTGACTTGCTTCACTTAGCATAATACACTTCAGCTCCATCCACGTGATTGCAAATGGCAAGATTCCATTCTTTTTGATGGCTGAGTAGTGTGTGTGTGTGTGTGTGTGTGTGTGTGTGTGTGTGTATGTACCACATCTTGCTTATCCATTCATCAGTCGATGGATGGATATTTGGGCTCTTTTCATAACGTGGCTATTATTGATAGTGATGCTATAAACTTTGGGATGCATTGTCCCTTCGAATCAGTATTTTTGTAGTCTTTGGGTAAATACCGGGTTGTGTGATTGCTGGGTCATAGGGTAGTTCTATTTTAACTTTTTGAAGAACCTCTGTATTGTTTTCCAGAGTGGCTGTATCAGTTTGCATTCCCACCAACAGTGTAAGAGGATTCCTCATTCTCCACAACCTCGCCAACACCAGTTGTTTCCTGTGTTGCTAATTTTAGCCATTCTGACAGATGTGAGATGATATTGTATTTTCTATTTGTATTTCCCTGATGATGAGTGATGTTGAACATCTGTTAATGTGTCAGTTAGCCATCTGGATGTCTTCTTTGGAAAACTCTCTATTCATGTCTTCTGCCCATTTCTTCACTGGATTTTTGTTTTTTGGGTGTTGAGTTTGATAAGTTATTTATAGATTTTGGATACAAACCCTTTATCAGATATGCCATTTCAAATATTGTCTCCCTGACTTTTAATTTTGTTGATTTTTTCCATTGTTGTGCAGAAGCTTTTAATCTTGAAGAAATCCTAAGAGTTCATGTTTGGTTTTGTTTCCTTTGCCTCCAGAGATGTATCTAGTAAGAACGTTGCTCTGGCTGAGGTCAAAGAGGTTGCTACCTGGGTTTTCCTCTAGGATTTTGATGTTTTCCTGTATCACATTTAGATCTTTCATCCCATCTGAGTTACTTTTGTGAATAGTGTAGGAAGTCAGCCAGTTTAATTGTTCTGCATCTTGCTTTCCAGTTTCCCCAATACCATTTGAAGAGATTTTCTTTTTCCATTGCTTTGTCTCTTTCTTGCTTTGTCAAAAATTAGTAGAGTGGTGAGTCCATTTCTGGGTTCTCTATTCTGTTCCCTTGATCTATGGATCTGTTTTTTGTGCCAGTACCACACCATCTTGATCACTACAGCTTTGTAGTATAACTTGAAGTCCTGAATTGTGATGCCTCCAGCTTTGCTTTTTATTTTCAAGATTGGGTTGGCTATTCTGGGTCTTTTATGGTTCCATACAAATTTTAGGATTGTTTGTTCTAGCTCTGTGAAAAATGCTGGTGGTATTTTGATAGGAATTGTACTCAATGTGTTGATTTGGGTAGTATAGGCATTCAAACAATATTTGTTCTCCCAATTCAAAAGCATGAAATATTTTTTTTTCATTTTGTTGTGTCCTAGTCAACGTCTTTCATAAGTGTTCTTTAGTTTTCAGAGCACAAATCTTTTACCTCTTTGGTTAGGTTTATTCCTAAGTATCTTATGGTTTTGGAGCAATTGCAAATGGTATTGATTTCTTGATTTCTCTTTTCCTGTTTCATTATTGGTGTGAAATGCAATAGATTTCTGTTCATTGATTTTGTATCCTGCAACTTTACTGAATGTGTGTATCAGTTCTAGCAATTTTTTCTTTCGGGTTTTCTACATAGAGTATCATGTCACCTGCGAACAGTGAAAATTTGACTTTGCCTTTGCTGATTTGGATGCCTCTTATTTCTTTTTGTTTGATTACTGAGGCTCAGACTTCAAGTAGTATGTTAAAAAGCAATGGTGAGAGTGGACATCCCTGTTTTGTTCCTGACTATAGTGAAAAAGCTCTTAGTTTTTACCCTTTGAGGATAATATTAGCTGTGGGTCTTTCATATATAGCCTTTATGATATTGAGGTATGTCCCTCTTTCCTGACTTTGTTGAAAGTTTTTATCAAGAATGGATGCTGTATTTTGTCACATGCTTTTTTGGGCATCTACTGTGAGTATCATATGTTTCTTATTCTTTTATTTATGTGGTGTATCACATTGATTGATTTGCCAATATTAGACCACCCTTGCAGCCAGGAATAAATCCTATTTGATTGTGGTGAAAAATTATTTAAATGTACTATTGGTTTCTATTACTAGTATTCTATTACTAGTATCTGCCTCTATGTTCATTAGGGATATTGACCTGTAATCCTCCTTTTTTATTGGAGTCTTTGGTTTTGGAATTAAGGGAATTCTGGCCTTATAGAATGGGTTTGGAAGTTTTCCTTCCATTTCTATTTTTTGGAATATTTCAAAGACTAGGGAGTAACTTTTTCTTAACTGCTTGGTAGAATTCCCCTTGGGAGCTATCTGGCCCCAGACTTTTGTTTGTTGGGAGGTTTTTGATTAGTATTTGAATTTCTTTTCTGGTTATGGGTTTGTTCAAGTTTTCTATTTTTTATTTCATTTTTGGTGGTTTCTATATTTCTAGGAATTTATCCATTTCTGTCAGATTGCCCATTGTGTTGGCAAATAATTTTCCATACTATTCTCTTACAATTGCTTGTATTTCTGTGGTGTTGGTTGTAATCTCTCCTCTTTCATTTGTCATTTTATTTATTTGGGTCCTTTCAAAGAGTTCTTAATTTTAAATATGTGCTGTCCAGAATGGCTACTTTATATTTTGAGTTATATGGGTAATGACTATTCAAAATATTTATCAGTCTGAAACATTTAGGCATGAATGGTTACTTAGCAAATACCAGTTCTGTTGAATCACTAAAATAATTGAAGCACATACTATCACAAATCAGTAGGAAAAAGACGACAAATAATATCTCCTCTGACTGTGTGAAATTAGGTGAGTTATTTAACCTCTTTGGACCTCAAAATCTGCTGGAGTCCAGCTCCAGCAGGTCCAGGGTTCCCCTGAAGGATCGACGGTGTCAGTGAGAGAGAGTGAGAGCACCTCGAGTTTCTTTCTGATCACCAGGCAGACATTGCTGGTCTTCTGGCAGGCATCTCTGCTCTGTCTGATTCTCTAGCTTTATTTATGGTGAAAGGTACAAGGATGAGAAAGAACAGTAAATGATTTCCTATAGATAATGTTTACAACTTTCCAGGACATGGATTCTGCAGAAGTTACAATGCTAATAGTAATAATTGTCATAAAAAACTTCGCTACAGGCACTCATGTTGTCATATGAGAAAGGACAGGCATTTTTTTACAAAACCTTAGGTCTAGCCTTAAGGAAAAGACCTTTAACTAAGAGGCAAACAGCATTGTTTAGTAAAGGTCAGTGAGTAAGGGTCATTAGGCTGTTTATAACTCTAAGAGAAAGTTCCCAGAAAAACATGATTCTCAGGAGACATAATGCTTGCTCTCACAGTCCCAAAGATGATTGATACATTTTATTGCAGTAGTGACTTTTACAAAGGTGTCCAGGCCCAGAAGGTAGTCAGTTATCAGTCAATTGCTTAGGGGAAATTATATGTTGCTTGCCTTAGTCGTATTAGGGTGTATCTAGTTTACTCATCTTTTCCCTGACCAGGTGCAATCACACCTCAGGGACAGGGAAGGGGGACAGGCCACTCCTGACACTAATCAGCAAAGCACTCTGAAGTTTGGTGCCCAAGCAGAAATGAAAGTCACAAGAGGTTAGATTTTGGTAGCTGTCTGGGGGCAAGACACCGTGCAAACTTGCTGTACCCTCACCAGGAATTTTCACTCAGCAGGTGAGTTCAGATGGCTCCTAACAAAAATCTTTATTATAAAATAGGTGTAGTGATAGAGCATACTTAATATTACTGTGTTAAATGAGGTAATAAATCTTAAAGGTTTAAACCAGTTGCTATTATTATCATCAATATCATTATTATTAACACTAATTGGGTCAACTATTCTGATTATAAGCAAATTAAACACTTGATATAGTTTAATATTTACTATAGGTATTTAAAAAAATAAATTGAGAGGGGCACCTGGGTGGCTCAGTTGGTTCAGCAGCAGACTTCGGCTCAGGTCATGATCTCACACCTTGTGTGTTCAAGCCTCATGTTGGGCTCTGTCCTGACAGCTTAGGCCCTGGAGCCTGCTTTCAGATTCTGTGTCTCCCTCTCTCTCTCTCTGCTCCTGCCCTGCTTATGCTCTGTCACTGTCCCTCACTCTCAGAAATAAATAAACATTAAAATTTTAAAAAATATAAATTGAGGAACCAAAAAATCCTTTATCCACTCAATCCAGCATTATCTGGATAAAACTGAAGCAAAAATAAGAGACACAGTGCAAAGCACAGGGAACAAGAGCAATCTTCTCTCTTGCTTCCTTTCTCACTTTATGGTTTAGCAAGTGGCCTTTTAGGCTTTTGTATTTCAGATATTTGGCCTAGCAGCAAAGCTTATTTATGTACCAATGGCAGTTTGGAGGAACTTAGAAGCAATCAGCATGGTGCAGGTCAAAAACATCCTAGAGTTATGGCCAGAGAAGTTTGCCTCCTAGTAAAATATAATACCCTATTCACAAGTTATGCATCTAGGCTTGCTGAACAACACTACATTGTACAGTAGTAAAGAACCTTTGTGTAGTTTCTAGAATTGTATCATTTTACTTAACCTCTGTGAGCATTAGTTTTCTTCTCTGAAAATGAGGATAATTTCAGTACCTAATAGGCCTGATCTGTGAGCTGAGAGTCAAGCTCTGTAAATCACGTGGAGCAGTGTCTGAACTGAAACAATATTAACTCAATTATCATTTATTAGGATATCATATTCATATTCACATCTTGTAAGATATAGCAGGCTTCAGCAATGACTCACTGGTGAAGTTCCTGGCCTTCTTTTTTAACTTGGCTGCATAAAGCAGTTCTCCAAAAGCTCAGCTTTCTGAAGTTTCCAAAATTAATGGGCAGTTGAGGTTTTCACCCAAATTTCCATTCTTGGCCACATAAATTCCACATGGATCAGTAATGGCAACAGCACTACATTGCCTGCTTTGCTCAGGTTTTAGGGTTTCACTAAGTTTAGCAAAACAGGGTTGAATATTTCAGGCTGATGAAAACACTGGGAGGAAGGACATTTTTCATACCAGTGAGAAAGTCTGATTTTTCCAGTAGCAGAGGTGTTCCCATACTTTTGTCCTCTCCAACTTTTACTGTTTTTTATTTGAGTTGAGCATTTCAATAAGTTTCTTGGACTTGTATAGATGGTGGCAGGCAATAAGATTATCTAGCACATGCTCAAGTAATAATAGGTGGTCCTTGGAATGTTTCTAAGAGGGGCAGGAGGAACTACTTCGTGTGCTTTGGGGCTTTATAAAAAGTAGATTGTGGGTTAACAATAGTGACCTTAAAGGTTAACAACAACAAAAAAAAGTGGAGATACACATGGATTTGAGTGGCCAGCACTAAAAGGAAGAACTTTGGGGCAAAGGACAGATATATTTAAATTGAGATGTGCTGATAAGTTGTTACTTGTCATATGATACACATTTTTATTTCCCATTTCCCTCTTAAATGGTACATCTTACTTCAACTGATAAGTACCTTTAAGAGCTAGAACTACTGAGTGGGGGAAGCAGACTTGCCACATCTGCATTTTTCAGAAAGCAGGAAATTATGTAATAAATAGCTATCAAAGTCTCTTTCTTGATTTTTGTGATTCAGCCGAAATAACTATATTCTAAGGGATTTCATTTGATAACTACTAGGCAAATGTGCAAAACTCTTAGTTCCAAAATCAAGGGAAATGTTTATTTTTATGTTGAATTAATGGTCACCAAATATTGTACTATCATATTCAAAATCATATAGTCTAAGTGCACTTAACTCTATAATGATGGATAAAATTCTGGAGAATTTTTTAAAGTCCCAAGTCTAGACTAAACCACAGAGGATTAAGTCAGATTTTCCGGTTATCTCCGGAGGTGCTGGTATTTTTTTTAAGCTCACCTGATAAATTTAATATACAACAAGGAGGCATTTTGTCATTGCTCATGGTCTCCAAAGAAGCTGCATGTTTTGAAAGATTTCTGGAAAATAAGATTGCTCTATCTCTTATGTGAACTTCATATTTTCAGCCAAATAGTCAAAAACACAATTCACAATTTTCCATTATTTAGCTGTACCAGGAAGTTGATTCGAGAAACTGTTGTAATAAATCAGCCCAGTTTATATCTGTATCTTTTATCTCTATATTAAAAAAAACCCAGGATGAAATCTATGATGTATAGAATCACTGCTAGCTAAAAAGATAGCAATTCAAAGTATTGAGAAATTTATATGTAAATTTGCATTCTCACTTTTAATAAAACTTTTCTCATATATTTGTATTCAGAATCAATCTTATTTAACACCACTTTATATTTTGGGAAGAGCCATTTATTGTTTATGGTTGTCATTAATGGAGATACAAAATCTACTTAATTCTTTTATGGTATTGATGGTTGTAAATACAGGAAACATCTACATGTCAAGTATTTATAAGACATCTGCCAGTCTCTGAAAATTATGTCTTATTATTATCTTTGAACAACATAATGAAGTAGAATTTAATGAAATGGAGATATTCATTTTATTTTCATGAAATACAAGCCGAGAGTGTGTGTGTGTGTGTGTGTGTGTGTTAATGAATGAATTAATTAATGGATGAGAACTGTGCAGCCTTTCAATGGACTGTACTAAATTCCCAACAAAGAGTTCCTGCCTCCACTGCACACAACTCACCTCTTGTTCTCCATCTCGTTCTCCTCCAGACTTCCAGTTCTCAAACTTTGGGGCACCTTAGCATCACCTGGTAGTTTTAACAAATAGTGAGGCCTGGATCCCAGTCCCAGAAACTCATACTTAATTGGTCTGGTAGTCAGTTTCTGGCAAATATGTTTCTAAAATTCATGCCTAGATAAAGTATATTTTATTCAAGGTAATCTTTATTGAAAGATATAATGGAGATTTATCTGATAAAATAAAAGGCTTAATTTTTTTCTTATGAGACTATACATGAAATAGATTTGTTTAAGATTATTTATTTCTTTAGAGAGAGAGCAAGCAGGTGGAGGGGCAGAGAGAGAGGAGAAAGAGAATCCCAATCAGGCTCCTCACTGATGAGTCTGTTTGGTGGTCTTTAAGACTAGATTTATATCATTAGGCAAAATGCCAGGATTTTCTCTATTTTGCTAACTTCCTTTGAAGATGAACAGTTAGACAAAACATTTCAAGGGAACACAAAACGTTGTACTAATTTAAGGAAATTTTAGTTGTAAGTTGACATCATTTTGAAAGTAAAACATTGAAATGTTTATTTGAAATTTTAATCTTATTCAGTCAAATGGCCTTGATATTACCAAAACTTAAGTTAGTCAGAAAATACATCTAGCCATTCCATAAATCAGTCAAGAGAACGCTTTAAACCAATGTTATATTAACAGTGGTCATAAGGGAGGAGCCAAGATGACGGAGAGGAAGGGAGCTCTGTAAACTTCCTCTGCCCCATCTATCGAACTGAGAAGGACATTACTCTCATCTGCAAGAGTGGAAGGAGAAAATACAGACTCCAGAAAGAAGAGAACCTCAAAGATACCTGAGTGAGTGAGTGTGAACTGGGGAGATTGGAAAACGGGCCAGCCCGAGATGGGCAGGGGAGGTGGGAGCCCCAGCCCCACATGGGGCAAGCACGCAGAGCCCGAGAGACAAAGGGAAGAGATAGAGAGACTGAACATGCTCATAGTACTGTCTCTGGGGAAGAGATAAAGAACGTTTAACCGCGCTTGGAGAGAGAAACTCTCACTCCATAGATAACTGCTGGGTAGCCCAAATCCCGAACCCAGGTAATGCAAGAGAAAGAACAGCTTCCAGCCCTGCGCCACCTCAGCGGGAAGTCAGTGGCGGCGCCAGGGGTGCTCACTTTGACTTCGGTTTTGGGAGTGGGAGCACGCACCTCATTTCCACGGCGCATCTTGCCACCAGCATTAGCTGCGCGAATCCCGAATCCCTGGTGCCAATAGGGAAAAAATAGCCCCCACCCCATGGGATCCCAGCAGAGAGTTGGCTGTGGTGGAGGCCTGGGCAAGCGCTCAGGCTGTAGGAGCTCCCAGCTCATTTCCGGCAGAGCCCAGCAACAGCTGAACTAAGCCAAGAGAAACTCATCCCTCCCCCAATGATCGCAATCCCGGCTGGGGGCTGGGAATCCGCAGTTGTGTCTGTGCCGGTGTGTACTTCACCTCCTGCTGCACATCTCGCCTCAGGCGGCACACCTCGCCTCAGGCAGGGGCAGCTGAAATCCCTGCCTGAGCCAAGACAAACGGATCCCTACCCCTAAGAGGACAGCTGCCAAAGCAAAAACATCTTATCTGTGTGAGCATAAAAGTGCATGGACTGGAACTTTGAACCAAGACGGGCCTGGAAAATACAAGTTGGCTCAACCGCGGCACAAGGAGATCAGACTCATTAGAGTGGCCTACAGTGCGCAGTTCCAGCGGACTTGGCGGGCCGCCATTCTACTCTCTGCAGACACCAGGCGGAGCCTCTGAGAGCAGCCTCCGAGACCTACCACACCAAACCACACCTATCCACAAGGGGGAGCTGCTGCTTTTTTTTTCCTTTTTCTTTTTTCTTCATTTTTTTCTTCTTTTTCTTGTACTTATTTATTATTATTATTACTTTTTTTCTTAAATTTTAAAAATTTTTACTCCTTATTTTCCTTTCTCCTTTCTCCCTTTTTTTTTTACCTTCTTTCAATCCAGATATATTCTCCTGTATCTCATCCTTACCTCTCCTCTCAACTGGTCATACACTTTTAGACTGTCTACTGTCCTTTGTTGTCTCTGACCCTCTTTATTTTTTTTCTTCTCTTCTTTTCGTCTCTTTCCTCTCCATTTTCTTTCTTTTCTTTCCCCCTTTTAATGTGTTTGTTTGTTTGATTTGTCTGTGCGTTTATGTGCTTCTGTTCCCTCTGTGTTTGTCTGTCTCTTTTCCTTCTTAGGGCTACACCAAGAAACAAGCCAAAGTGTGGATGACGGCAAGTCCCAAATATTGCTGAGTAGGGAAATAAAATATTCAAAGGCACAACAAGAAAAACTGAGAGACATCATTAAGAGAATATTTCCTGAAACAACAGGCCCTGGACAGTCAATAAGCCTCCTTTAACAGAGCAATATTAACAGGTGCACAATGCACAAAGAGCTTTCTAAAGGTGACAATAGACAGAAAACTAGCAAAAATGACAAAACGAAGGAACTCTCCCCTGAAGAACCTCCAGGAGGAAGTCACAGCCACAGAACGGCTCAAGGCAGATCTAGACAACATACCGGATCAAGAATTTAAAAAACTTCTCATAAAATTAATCCCTGGGGTTGAGAAAAGCATCAAAGAATCAACTGAGACAATGACTAGGCACTTTGAAAATAGGTGTGATGAGTTAAAAAAGGCTATAGATGAGGTGAATAACAAAATGGAGACAGCCACCTCAAGGATTGATGAGGCAGAGAGAAGAATAGGTGAATTAGAAGATATAGTTATAGCAAAAAAGGAAGCAAATAAAATAGAGAGAAATTAATCCAGGAGCACGAAAGGAGAATTCAAGACCTGAGTGATACAATCAAACGGAACAACATCCCTATCATAGGAATTCCTGAAGAGGAAGAAAGAGAGAAAGGTCCTGAAGGGATACTAGACCAAATTATAACTGAGAATTTCCCAAATCTGGGAAAAGAAATAGACATTCAAATTCAAGAAACACAAAGAACCCCCTTAAGACGTAATTTGAATCGGCCTTTGGCACGACATATCATAGTGAAAATGGAAAAATATAAAGATAGAGAATTCTGAAAGCAGCTAGGGAGAAAAGGGCCCTCACGTACAAAGGGAAACCTATCAGAGTAGTTACAGACCTATCTAATGAAACTTGGCAGGCCAGGAAGGAATGGCAGGAAATCTTCAATGTGATGAACAGAAAAAACATGCAGCCAAGAATCCTTTATCCAGCAAGCCTATCATTCAAAAAGAAGGAAAGATAAAAGTGTTCCAAAATAAACAAAAATTGAGAGAATTCATGACCACCAAACCAGCCCTCCAAGAAATCCTAAGAGGGACTCAATGAGGGAAATGTTGCAAAGAATACAAGGCGCGCCAGAGACACCACTACAAACATGAATTATAGGGAGAACACAATGACGCTAAACCCACATTTTTCAATAATAACACTGAATGTTAATGGACTGAATGCTCCAACCAAATGATACAGGATAGCAGAATGGATAAAAAAACAAAACCCATCTATTTGTTGTCTACAAGAGACTCATTTTCAACCCGAAGACACATTCAGGTTGAAAGTAAAGGGATGGAGAAATATCTATCATGCGACTGGAAGCCAAAAGAAAGCCAGAGTAGCCATACTTATATCAGACAAACTGGACTTTAAAGTAAAGGCAGTAACAAGAGATAAAGAAGGGACATTATATAATAATTACAGGGTCTCTCCATCAGGAAGAGCTAACAATTATAAATATCTATCTGCCAAATTTGGGAGCGCCCAAATACATAAAACAATTAATCAAAGAAAGAAACGATCTTATTGACAAGAATGTGCTAAATGCAGGGGACTTTAATACTCCACTGACAGCAATGGATAGATCAACCAGACAGAAAATCACTAAGGAAGCAATGGACCTGAACAACACATTGGAACAGATGGGACTGATAGATATATTGAACTCTGCATCCTGAAGTTAGGAAATTCACCTTCTTTTTAAGTGCATATGGCACATTCTCCAAAATACATCACATACAGGGGCATAAAGCAGCCCTCCATAAGTATAAACGAATAGAGATCATACCATATACACTTCCAGATCACAATGCTATGAAACTTGAAATAAACCACAGGAAAAAGTCTGGAAACCCTCCAAAAATGTGGAGGTTAAAAACCACCCTACTAAAGGATGATTGGGTTATACAGGCAATTAGAGAAGAAATTTAAAAATATATGGAAACCAATGAAAATGAAAATACAACAATCCAAAATCTCTGGTATGCAGCAAAGGCAGTCCTAAGAGGAAAGTATATTGCAATCCAGGCCAATCTCAACAAACTAGAAAAAGCGCAAATTCAAAATTCAACAGAGCACCAACTGGAACTAGAAGGGAAGCAGCAAGATCACCCCAAACCCAGCAGAAGAAAAGAAATAA
>PJEM01019009.1:0-17143 GCA_004023845.1 Helogale parvula
ATGTGGGCCACCTGTTAGGGACGTGGAGCCCCTGTGCTTCTGACCAACTGGTTACAAAGCCGGGGTTCCTGCCCCATTCCCCCTGCCCCTCTGCCCCGTGCCCCCCGCCCTCCCATGCCCTGCACTCCCCTGCACCCCGCCCCCTGCCCTGTGCCTGTTTCAGCAATTCCGTGACAGACTCCCCGAGCCCAGGGCGGTACATTCGTGATGGAGGTGTTCTCAGAAGGGACACGGGTCCGGGGGCATCCAAATGAGGAGACACACGTCGGTGTGGCCTTTTCTTGTGGACTCCAGGACGTGGCCCGGCCAGCACATGCCTGTGTCCACTGCGGGCAGTGTGCCCAAGCCCGGGCGTCCGGCTTTCCTGGGGGTCTTATTCCACGGGCCTGACTGACTGGATCACTGGGCGCACGACTAAACGGTCCCCGGGCCTCCCCTCTGTGGCCCGCCCTCCACGAGCTCCGGTCGGGTCGGAGGTCTCGTGACTCCAAAGACACCCCGTCTGCAGGAGCTCCCGGGGTCTTAGACGCCCTCCAGGAGCCCTGACCTCTTCGTGATTCTGTGCAGTGGGAGGTGGGGGCGAGCTTCTGGGCTCCGGTGACCTCCCTGTGCCCTGGGTACGAGTGCTACTCAGAGCTGGTGACAGAACAGTGTCACTTCCTGTTCCTTGGTTGTGGCGCGTTTGCAGGGGGAGCTGGGCACTGAGGGTGGGGCGGGGGCAGCCGTGAGGGTGCTGGTGCGCAGGGAGGGGTGTGTGGTGGGTGACTGCAGGATGCCCGCGGGTGCGCCCCAGAATCGTCGGGGGGAGGGGGTCACGTGAGCTCACAGGCGAGCCCCCCGGCCCCGTGCCCCCGGCGGAGGCAGGGTGGGTGCTGCACGTGTCCCGGAGGCAAGGTGAGCCTGCTCCTTGGCGAGTGATGCATAGAATGCGTCACCAGGTGAGGGTCCCGCAAAGGAAACTTTATTTGCAGCAGATAAGATGGAGGAAGAGCTTACGTGGCCGTGACCCCCGGACGAGGCTGGTGGATTCCTGGCATTCAGGGTTAGGATGAGTTTCCCGAAAGGGAGCCTGGTTCTGGTCGGGAGAGGCGGGCGCAGCGTCCTGCCCGAGGGAAACGCACCTGCAGGGAAAGGTGTTGGAAGCAAGCTTGTGTCCCCCCTTGTGGGGGGGGAGCTCATATTATAATGAGGGTCACTCGGTGGGTCACCCTGTGGCGCTTCCAAGAAGGCGTGAGGGGGCTTGAGCTCGAGCTGGTCCAGGCGGTCCAGGTGCTGGTCCGGGCGGTCCGGGTGCGCTGGTTGGGCGGTCCGGGCTCACACTGGTCCGGGTGGTCCGGGTGGTCTGGTCGGGCGGTCCGGGTGCTGGTCCGGGCGGTCCGGCGACCACAGCGCTTCAGGCTGTGCTTCCGGCCTGAGGGGCAATTTCTGTTTCCATCAGGGATGTGAGGCCCGTTCAGTCCTTCGCCCGACTTAAGAAATAATCTGGAAAGAAGAGTTTAAGGGACAACATGAGACCAAGGTCAGTGGGGACAAGCGGGTGGGCAGGAAAACTGAGGTCTTGGGGTCTGGCTGGTGACACCGGGGCGGGGTCAGCCCCACTAGGCTGCGGCCCCCAAGCTGGTCACCAGGGGAGGCAGCGAGGAGCGGAGGGAAGGCTGCATCCCCCTGTCTTCTCTGGGGGCGGTTTCTGAAGGGAGGTTTGGACCAGTTCCTGCCTCGGGGCTCTGGTGCCTGAGGACTGCTCAGCCCGGTGTTGGAGGCCTGCTGCGGCCTGAGATTTGTGTCCCCAAATCCACACGTGCCCTACCCCCATCGCAATGGGATTTGGGGGTGGGCCCGTTGGGGTGGCTGGGGTTACATGAGTCAGGAGGGCGGGGCTCCTGTGTGGGGTCAGCGCCCTCGTAAGTGGACACGGGGGCCTTCCTGCTCCCTGACCTCACTCTCGCACCTTCGGAGCTGATGTCTGCGTTTAGACCGCTTGTCCGTCCGTGGTCTTGTGGCGGCTGGAGCGGACTGGGGACAAGGCCCCACTTCTGGTCCCGGCTCTCCATCCTCCTCCCCCCAAGATGCCCCAAACACCTAGGGTCAGCCTCTGGCCGGGTGACTTTCCACCATGGGACAGGCCACGCCCCCACACCATGGTACAGGCCACACCCCCACACCATGGGACAGGCCACACCCACCCACCACTGCGGTGCTTCTGCTGTTTTCCTGCCTGGGGGGGGGGGGGCGCCCTAGCCCCCGCCCCCCACCTCCCTCCTCAACAGGAGTGTGCCGAGTGGGCTCTGAGCTGAGGCCTGGGGACTCCCACTGGCCGCTCAGTGGCTTTCTGACTGGAGTCTCACCTGCTAAGCAGTAGAACTCTAGAGCCCTTGTGCAGGGGAGCAGAGGGGGGATGTGCAAGGTTCATGGCGCAGGGCAGGTTTCTACTGCTCCCCCTACGGCCTGGGTCTGTGGGTGCAGGGGTGAGGACGGAGCTGGCCTGGGCGTACAGTCTGGAACCCTCCTGAGGACAACAGCACCAAGTTCACGGGAGAGGGAAACGCCAGGGGAGCAGTCCGCCTCCCTCCGCTGGGACCACTGATGTCTGGTGCTGCCTGAGTGTCTCCCCTGCAGAGTAGGGGGAGTAGGGTGGGGGTGAGGGGAAGGGGTATAGGGTGTAGGGATGCAGGGGTGAAAGGTGGAGGGGTGGCACTCTAATGGGCCTTGTGGGGGTCTTGGCCCATGGCAGGCCCTCTGCCACACCCCTCCTTTCTGTGCTGATCTGAGTCCCAGATCATTCTGGGTCAAGGTCAGGGGTCATTACGGGGCTGGCTCAGGTCACATCCGGAGGAGGGTTGTCCCACTGGGCATGTTGCTGGGTGAGGAGGTGGAGCTTCCTGACCCCCCCCCAGAAGAGCCACCCCCACCCCCACGTGGCCCAGGTCATGGGCAGAGCCGCCGGCTTGGTGGGCGTGGGCAGCTGCCGTGGCCTCTGATGACCCTGGGCTCCCAGCCCCTTCACTTCTGGGCTTTGCAGAGACTTGGGGGTGGGCCTGGCCTGGTTGTATTCGGTGATTTAAATGAATACCCAAAGGATTTTTGTTGATTTGCATAGAAGAGCCTTGAACCTGGTCTGTCCAGAAGGCGGGCAAGTTAGCGGCCAGCTCTGGCTGTGGGGACAGCCGTGGCTCAGTTTACACTCCCCCCGGACAGCGCTGCCGGGGGCTGGAATGCACTCTGCGCACAGCAACGGCGTGAAAGTCAGGTCAGAGGCAGCGGTGGTGGGGGGCGGGGGCTCACAGGGGCTGCTCCCGGGCCCCACCACAAGGGGTGAGCATCCCGCAGGCCTCAGTTCTGCCAGAGGGTGGGGCTGGACCACAGGCGTTGTCCTGGGGGGGCCTGGGCACCCCGGAAGGCAGCATCAGAGTCGGGCAGATTGGACCCCGGAGGGGCTCCCTGTGTTGATCTGCGAGGTTCACTGGCAGGTGCCACTGGCTCCTCCCCCAGCAGCGCCCCAGGGGGAGAAGCCTCACCCCGGAAGCATCCAGTTCCCCAGCCCTGCTGCCTGCTTGCCCTTCCCAGGCGGCTCCCCTCAGTCCCGCAGTCTGGGGGTGCTGTCGGCCTGTGTCTGTGCGTGCCGGCTCCTTCCTGCCCCGAGCCCTGGGGCTGCGAGCTGCCCCCGCTGGAGTGCGTGCCCCACCCCGCCGTCCTGCTGGCAGGTGCGGGGCAGCCGGGCCGCTCCCAGGACGGGCAGGGAGCCCCACGGAGGTTGGGAGACAGGGGCCAGGACGAGGCTGTGTGCTGAACTGTGTCCCCACAAGTTCCTCTGCGGAGGCCTAGCCCCCGGTGCGGCCGAATTTGGAGATGGGAAGGAATACGGTTAATGAGCTCAGAGGGGCCACGGCCTTGGTCCTTGCACCGGGATGTCCCGGCCCGCTGCTCAGAGAACAGGGTGGGCCCCAGTCCTGGCTGAGGTTGGCTGGATTGTGTGGGGGCTGGTCCCTGGCGGGGAGAGGAAGGGAGGGTCCCTGTCCTTCCACGGGGCCAAGCCATTCCCCTCAGCATGGCTCCGTGTGGATGTGGCCTCCGTGTCTCCGAGCTGGCCCCGCTCATCCATCTCCATCTGCCGGGCCGCTGTGGGGACCCCCCGGGGCCGGGCTCTCCTCCGCTGGTGGACCACGGGCCCGCGGCCGCCTCGCTCTTGCAGGGCTCATGGGACGGGCACACGGGCACTGAGGCGTGGCGCCGGTGCCATTCCCTGGGACTGGGTGGGACTGGGTTTGTCAGGAACCAGGCGGAGGGTTTCCGTGCCCAGTGAGTGCGTGAGTGACAGCAGGTGCGCGTCTGGCCGCCAGTGGGGTGGCGGCTTCGGCGGGGCTCCTGGCCCAGCAGGGACCTGCATGTAGGGACCGGAGACAACAGACACCCAGGGCCCCTTAACCGCACCCGCGGCTCACTTTTCGACTGGATGTATGTCTGTTTTTCTTCTTAAACTGCCGTTTTTAGGAATTCTTTGTATATCCTGGATTCTGATAATTCATTAGCTGTGAGCGCGGCAGAGACTGTGCCCCGGTCTGCGCTTTGACACTCGAGGTGCTGCGCGGAGGCTGGGCGAGCTGGTCAGGGCGCTCCCTCATCGCGTCTTTAGTCCTCTCTGCTTTCTTCTCAAGGTTCTATGTCTCTGCTGTTCACACTCTGGTCTTCCATCTGGGATTTAACGTGCACGGTGTTAGAAACTGAGCCGAGTCCTTCCGGGTGGAGAGCAGATGTTCCAGTGTCATTAAAAAAAAGTGTTTTAATGTTTACTTGTTTTGGAGAGGGAGAGAGAGAGAGCGAATCGGAAGCAGGCTCCAGGCTCTGAGCTGTCAGCACAGAGCCAGATGCAGGGCTCGAACCCAAGAACTATGAGATCATGACCTGAGCTGAAGCCAGACACTTAATGGACTGAGCCACGCAGGCGCCCCCTGTGTCATTTGTTAAATAAACCAACCAGTACCCCCAAACAACACAATGGTGTCACTATTTAGATGTAAACTAATTAACGTAGACGAAAATGCAAAACTCAGTTTCCCGGACTGTTGGACTGGCCATATTTCAAGGGCTCGGTGGTCCCCGGTGTCGGGCAAACAATTATAAAAATGAGCAAGGACGGGAAAGGCGGGAGAAACAATGAAGCAGCTTAACTGCGCGGTGCAGGTGAGGCTCGGCTCCGTCGGAGGCCACGCCCCCTGGTCAGGGGCCCCGGGGCCTTGGCGGCGCAGGTGCGGCCCCCAGAGCCGGAGCTGGCTGCTGCGGGGCGCCTCCTCCGACCCGGCTGTGGTCCGCGTGGAAGTCAACAAGTCACAAAACCCACAGTTTCGAAATGAAAACCACTTCTAAGTGACCTGTCCTCAAAGAGGAGAGATCGGGAGGAGAGGAGATGGGTCCCTCTGCCCGGGGGCCGGAGAGGCCGGGGAGCCCGGGAGGCGGTGCTGGAGGCCGCGTGCGCGGGCTCTCCCGGGTCTTCGCTCCCGGGTGCCGCGCGGCCCCACCAGGGAAGGACTCCCGGCAGCGGGCGCCTGGGGTCCTCGGACGTAGTGCCTCCCAACTCCGCGTCCGGTCAGTGCGAAGTCCCAGCCGTGAGCACCGCTAGGTCCCGGGCCCTGGGGGCCCTCCGGGGACACCCCTGTTCCAGCCTCTCCTTCCGGAGCCTCCTGTAGAGGCCGGGAGACCCCAATCCTCGCCGCCCGGACCCGTTTCGTCGGCTCTGTTCGGGGCCGTAAGGAGCTGCGTCAGACAATGGTTTTCCCTCCAGCTGCGTCTGAACCCCTGGTGAGTCTACTCATTGATTTAAATGTTTTTGTTTTAAGTCTTATTTGTAATAGTTTAATAATATATACATACACTTGTTAAATTATTTATATCAGTGTTATAATTCCTATTTTATAAGTATTGCATATTTATATCAGTGTAAACTCAGTAATTCTTATTTTATCCGTTTTAACTCAGCACTTCGGCCGCGGGGCGGTGGGGGGGCCTTGGAGTTCTCGGTCGCGTTCTTTGTCGGGTCTCCATGGCTCTTTGGCCACGTCCGTGTTCCAGGATTGCCGTGGCCTCTCTTCCCGGCCGCTTTTGCGAGAAGCCCTGGACACTGTGACCGACTTTTTAAAGTTTACTTTAATTTTTTTTGAAAGAGTGTTTATTTATCTTGAGGGGGGGGGGGAGAGCCTGTGAAGGGGCAGAGGGAGCAGAAGACCCAGAAGCCGAGCAGGCTCCGGGCTCCGAGCTGTCAGCGCCGAGGCCCGTGGGTCCCTGCAGGCGGCGAGGCGGGGTGCTTGCTGGCCGGGTCCCCTCTCTCCCCAGCCACCAGCGCGCTCACCGTGAACCTGGTCGCTGTGGTTGTTTGTATTGTGGTAAAACACACATGGAATGAAATCTGCCATCTTAACCACTTTTGTTTGTGTTTTAAAGTTTAATTATTTTGAGACCGAGAAAGAGAACAAGTGAGCCCGGGGTGGAGAGAGAGGGAGGCGGGAGAGAGTCCCGAGCCGGCTCTGCTCCGTCAGCGCGGAGCCCAACGAGGGCCTCGGAGGGCGCCCTGAGCTCAAATCAAGGGTCGGAACTAACCGACGGAGCCCTCAGGTGCCCCTTTAGCCACGTCCAGGCGCTGCGCTCAGCATGGGCCGCATTCAGGCCTTTGCGCAGCGTCACCACCATCCTCTCCAGAACCTTCTCCTCCGCAGAGCTCAGCTCTGTCCCCACCAGATACGGACTCCCCCCCCCCCCCCCCCCCCCCCCCCCCCCCCCCCCCCCCCCCCCCCCCCCCCCCCCCCCCCCCCCCCCCCCCCCCCCCCCCCCCCCCCCCCCCCCCGGGCCTCCGTCTCCTCTCTGTCCCTGTGGACGCGACCCAGTCACCCAGTGGAGTCACACGGTCCCCGCCCCTGTGACGGCTCGCCCCCCTGAGCGTCGCGGCCCCGGCTCCCTCCTCGCCGCAGCCGCAGCCGATGTCAGAACGCCTTTCTGTTTTGAATCCTCTAGCGATGTGGATTCTAACTCCCTCCTCCGAGGGCCATGCGTGTGGTTGAACATCGTTCCTTGTGTCCAAGGGCCATTTCTGCCCCTTTTTGGCGAATTGCCTGTCCATGGTTTTTCTCCATTTTTCTAGTGGGTTCTTTCCCCTCCAATATTTAAAATTTTTAATGTGTTAGGAATGTTAACCTTTGTCTATGATATGAATTGTAAATATTCTTTTTTTTTTACCAGTTTTCCAGTCATCTTTTGGCTTTATGATGTTTTTTTCTATGTAAAACTTCAATTTTATGAAATTTATCAGTCTTTTATTATCTCTGGATATTGAGTCACAGGTAGGAATCCTTCCCCTGCACCCAGGTTACAGGGATTCACCCCTATTTACTTCTGCCCTGGTAGGTGCTTTGAGTCTTACGTTTAGCTCCCGGAGCGCCTGCACCCCAGGCATGTGTGCGGTGTGAGGGAGGGACCTCGTCTTTCCTGAGCGGCCACCTGTGGCCCCTACACCTTTTGTCACAGAGTCTCTTTTATTTATTTATTTATTTTTAATTAATGAATTAATTTTTAACTTACATCCAAGACCGTTAGCATATAGTGCAACAGTGATTTCAGGAGTAGGTTCCTTGACGCCCCTTCCCTATTTAGCCCGAGCCCCCTCCCACAGCCCCTCCAGCAACCCTCAGTTTGCCCTCTGTATTTAAGAGTGTCTTATGTTTTGCCCCCTCCCTGTTTTTATGTTATTTTTGCTTCCCTTCCCTATGTTCATCTGTTTTGTATCTTAAAGTTCTCATATGAGTGAAGTCCTAGGATGTTTGTCTTTCTCTGATTTCACTCAGCGGAACACCCTCTGGTTCATCCACGTGGTTGCAAATGGCAAGACTCCATTCTTCCTGATATCTGAGTGCTGCTCCACTGTCCATTATATGCCCCACATCCTGATCCGTTTGTCCGTCAGTGGACGTTTGGGCTCTCTCCATACTTGGGCTGTTGTGGGTGGCGCTGCTATGAGCCTCGGGTGCACGGGCCCCTTCGAAGCAGCGCCCGTAGCCCTCGGACAAGTACCTAGCAGCGCAATGGCTCGGTCGTAGGGGAGTTCTGTTTCTAACGTTTGGAGGGGGCGCCATGCTGGCTCCTGAGGGGCTGCCCCTGTGCGTCCCCACCAGCAGGTCCGTGGGAGGGACCCAGTCGCCACCAGCACTTGGTGTTACCAAGTTTGTTTTTTTATTTTAGCCATTTTGCTAGGTGTCCTCTCCTTGAGGGTGTGATTTGCTGTTCCTAACTACTAACCGTATCGGACAGCTTCCCGCGTTCCCGTCCGCGCCCTACGCGCCTTCTTCTGTGACATGTCTATGCCTTTGGCCCTAATTGGATACTGGTTGGACTTGTATTATTTATTTACTGTTCAGTTTTGACAATTTTTAAATTTTTTTAAATGTTTATATTTGAGAGAGACAGAGAGAGACAGAGCGTGAGTGGGGGAGGGTCAGAGAGAGAGGGAGACACAGAATCCGAAGCAGCTCCAGGCTCTGAGCTGTCAGCACAGAGCCCGACGCGGGGCCTGGACCCATGAACCGTGAGATCATGACCTGGGCCGAAGCCGGGAGCTTAACCGACTGAGCCCCCCCGGGCGCCCCTGGTTTTGACAGTCGTTTACAGATTCCAGATGCAGCCTTTAGTCAAATATGTGGTTGCCAGTAGTTTCTTCCTGTCTATGTTTGTCTTATCATTCTCTAAGAAGGAGGGTTTTGTTTAGAAAAAGGTTTAAATTTTGATGGTGTCCAGTTTATCAATTTTTTGGCAATTTCTTTTTAAAGATAAGAATGCACTTATTCTGACCCAAAAGTTGCCCTCTTTGACTTTTATGTCAGAGAAGTGAAAACATAGGTCTGTGCAAAAGCCTATGCACGGATGCTCGCAGCCGGCCTGTGTGTGACATCCCTGAACTAGAGACACAGGCAAATAGTCTTCAGCGGGTGAATGGTTGGGCAAACTGGTTCAGCCAAATCAGGGAGCACTGTGTGGTGAGCAGGGAGTACTGTGCAGTAAAGAAGGGAATACTGTGCGATAAAGCAGGGAGTACCGTGCGATAAAGCAGGGAGTACTGTGCGGTAAGCAGGGAGCACTGCTCAGTAAAGCAGGGAGTACTGTGCAGTAAAGAAGGGAGTACTGCGCGGTAAAGCAGGGAGCACCTCGCGGTAAAGCAGGGAGTACTGTGCGGTAAAGCAGGGAGTACTGAGTGGTAAAGCAGGGAGCACCTCACTGTAAAGCAGGGAGTACTGAGTGGTAAAGCAGGGAGCACCTCGCGGTAAAGCAGGGAGTACTGAGCGGTAAAGCAGGGAGCACCGTGCGGTAAAGCAGGGAATACTGAGCGGTAAAGCAGGGAGCACCTCACGGTAAAGCAGGGAGTACTGTGCGGTAAAGCAGGGAGTACTGAGCGAAAGCAGGGAGCACCTCGCTGTAAAGCAGGGAGTACTGTGAGGTAAAGCAGGGAGTACTGAGCGGTAAACCAGGCAGTACCACGCGGTAAAGCAGGGAGCACCGCGTGGTAAAGCAGGGAGCACCTCGCGGTAAAGCAGGGAGCACCTTGCAGTAAAGCAGGGAGTACTGCGCGGTAAAGCAGGGAGCACCGTATGGTAAAGCAGGGAGCACCGCGCAGTAAAGCAGGCAGTACTGCTCAGTAATATAAAGGAACGAGCTATTGATACACGTAGTGACTGGGAACTAGGCTGAGTGACATTCTCAAAGGTAGGCAAGTGCATGAGTCCATTTATAAATTATTCTGGGAATAATGCAGCAAGAGGGCCGGAGAGCAGCCTAGCGGTTGTCAGGGGTCAGGGCTGGAGGCAGAGGGGTTGGGGCTATAGAGCGCTTGTGGTAGCTGGGCACACGCGTGGGACACGTGAGGAAGCGCATAGGACTGTCTCACACACTCATACACACACACACAGAGTGTCCATCTTTTTTTGTTTAGTGTCTTTATTTTATTTTGAGAGACGGAGAGTGAGCATGGAGGGGCAGAGAGAGAGACACAGAATCTGAGGCAGCTCCAGCTCTGATCTGTCAGCACAGAGCACGACTCGGGGCTCGAACCCACGGACTGTGAGGTCATGACCTCAACTGAAGTCACGTGCTTACTGGCTGAGCAGCCCAGGCGCCCCCACCGTGTCCATCTTTGTCCCTGCGATTTGAGCTGTCATCTTCAAGACACACTAAATTTTGAGATCTGCGAGTGTTTCTTTCTGGACTTTCTGTTCCGTTCTGCAGGTGACTTCAGAGTGTGTCTGAGGATCTGGGGCAGAGTCTTGCCCATGGTTTTCTTGTCTTTTCCAGTGTTTTCCCGGCACTATTTGTATATTTGTTTTCCCATAAAAACTTCAGTATTAACTCTTCTAACTCCATAAAAACTGTGTATTTTATTGAGATTCCATTAGATTTATAAGTTAGCTGAAAGGGCTCTGGTACCTGAGTGATGAGCCATTTTATCCAAGAACAGGGATGTCTTTCCATGAGCTTCAGTCCTTCAGGGGCATTTCACGGTTTTCTTCATGCAGGTTTAGTTCTTGTTGAGTTTAACTACTCAATCTCCTTGGTTGCTGTTGTGATTGGGGTTTTCTGTACCGTTGTGTCTGCTAACCGGTCAGTGTCTGAGTTATGAGAAGGCTGTCGGTTTCTCCTGCCAGCTTCCTGGAATATTTTTTTGTATGAGTTAGTTTTATCGTTGGTTCTTTAGAAGTTCAAGAAATACTCGTGTGTCATTTGTAAATTGATAGCGGTCTAGCTCTTTTCTGATACTTACGCTTCATTTGACTTTTCTTGTCTGATTGCTTTGGCTGATACTCCCGGCACAGAACTGAGTGCTCACAGAGAGACCAGACACCCCTGCCGTCTTGTTACTCGGAGAGGAAATGCCTTACTATGCCTGCATTTAGTGAGGTGCAGCTTTAGGACAAGGCACGTGTAGACATGTCTCCCCGCGGAGTCTTCCCGCACCTGTGCATCATGGCACACACATTTATTAACATTCAACTTCGCATCCCTGGAGAAGTCCCACTTGGTGATGATACATTGTTTTCTTTCTGTGGTGTCGCGTTCTGTTTGCTAATACTTCCCTTAGTACTTTTGCATTAGTGTTTGTCAGTGATACTGTTCTGTGGTTTTCTTTGCGTTTATACTGTTTTTATAAGATTGAGGTTTCAATGTTTCATTTGCATGTTTTCCTTCTTTTTCAGTGATCTGGATCAATTTATGAGATATTGGAACTACTGAGTCTTTGAGAATTTGCCAGCCCTTCCCCGTGAGCCCTTCTGGGGCTGGTCCTTTCCTTGTGGGGAAGTTCCTTGACAACTTCTCAGTTTTCTTCTCTGAAAATTATTCTGTTTATGTTTCCTGTCTCTACTGAGGTCACTTTTGGTCATCGGTGTTTCTCCAGGCATTTCTCTCTTGTATCACATGTACTGGTTCCCTGGGACATCTTAACGAAGCTCCACCCACTGGAGGGCTTCCTGTCTCAGCATCCGGAGGCCAGGGCTCTGAGTCAAGTGTCAGGCGGGCCACCTCCCTCGAAGCCCCCCGTCTGTAGGAGCCCTTCCTGGCCTCTCCCTGCTCCGGGGGTGCTGCTCGTCCCTGGCATTCCTTGGCTTGTGGACGCGTGACCTCCTCTCCGTCTGTGCACACCCGACATCCTCCTCCTCTGCACGCGCGGCCCCAGGGTCCCCTCTTCTTACCAAAACACCAGTCACGTTGTGTTAGGGACTCACTCTCACCAAGAGAGCAGATTGTACTGACAGCAACTCTGTTTCCAAATAAGGTCACGTCCTGAGGAGTCGGGGGTGGTAGGGCTTCAACATACCTGTTTTTTGGACACAGTTCGACCCCTAACATCAACGTTTGCCGATCTGTTAGCAGAAAACTGTGCACACCAGTCCCAGGACTTTCAGGCATTTCTTCTCTTCCACTGGATGCTTTTTCTTGTCATTTCTCATATTGCGTGTTTGAGCTTTCTCCTTTTTTTTTTTATGATTATATTAGTTAGTGGGCTGCCTGTTTTGTTAGGCTTTTGATTTATTAATTAGGTCAAGTGCTCCTCTGTCCCTCTACCTCAGTAGTTTCTACTTTTATCTTTACTATTTAATTCCTCGCTTTCTTTCGGTTTGTTCTGCGGTTCTTCCTCCACTTGCATCGGCTGCGAATGTTACTCCTTTTTTTCATTCTCTCATGTTTGTTGATAAAAGTGTTCATAGTTACGAATTTTCCCTTGATCAGAGCATTAAGTATATCCCAAAGAGCCAATCTTATATGTCTCCACTATCATTATTTTTTAAGTAAGTAATCTCAGTGTGTATTTCCACTTTCACCCAAGAATTGTTTCACAGATTAAAAAATGTTTTTTTTCCAAGTGGAAGGGCCTTTTTGTTTTTCATTTTGTCAGCAATTTCTAGTTGACCGTTGATTGTAATGTTTCTACTTTATGGAACTTACTGATTTTTTGATCGATTTATACATGATTGATTTTTTTGTGAATGTTCCATGAATGCTTGGGAAGGTGCATCTGGGGCACGGGGAGTGGGGCTCAGTCGGTTAAGGCTCTAACTCCGGCTCAGGTCATGATCTCACAGTTTGTGGGTTCAAGCCCCGTGTCAGGCTCTGTGCTGACAGCTCAGAGCCTGGAGCCTGATTCGGATTCTGTCTACCTCTCTCTCTGCCTCCCCCTACCCCCTCCAAAGGAATAAAAAAATAAGAGAAGTTGCATCTGGAATCCTCCAGGCTTAGAGCTGTGTGTGTGCAGGTGTGGCTCGGGCCGTAAGCCCCGCCTATGGCCTGTGTGTGGTTCTCCTGGGCCCTCCCGTGGTGGCCGCGGTGTGTCCCTCACAGAGGAACCTGCTGGGCTGGGAGGAGAGCAGCCGGCTCGTGAATTCCAGCCGCGGCACCTTGGGGACGGTCACGGTGGTCCCGGGCCCCCTGACGGTGGTGGTGCCGGGTGGGTGAAACAGGGTGCTGTTGACAATGACCACCAATCGCCGAATAGGCGCGAGGCAAGATTTTATTCACGGCCGGGCCAAGCGTGACCTCCTGGTCTTAAGGAGAAAACCAGAGAAGGGCCTCGAGCAAAGCTAGCGGTGCGGATTCAGCCGGGATACGTCATCATCTAGTTAACTAACCGTGTTTTATAGTAGCCTATTCTACTGTGATACGTGACGTTAGTTTTGACAGAAGGCTATCCTCTTAAAGTTCTTTGTCTTGTAAAACGACCGATCATAGTTAAACACCTAAAACATCCCGAGGCGGTGACTATAGTGACTTACATTTAGGCTTTGCCTTGGCGGGATCTTAGAGAGAGTTACCTATTTAGCAAGCCGACGAAGTCACAGGACCGAGGCGAGGCGGTCAGTAATTTCTAATAACTCCAGTGCGGGGCCACATAAGCTATGAACGGCGAGTTTAAGATGAACTTATACACAGGGAGCTTTCTGATATCTCACAGGCCGACCTGTAACCGCGGGGGCACCAGCACCGGCTGGCTCCGCCCCCACGGGACTCCTAAGGTGCGGCTTCCACCCCGGGGCTGCTGGAGACCGTCTGACTGACTCGGACCTCCCAGCCTGAGGCTCTTCCTGTCCTGTGTCCCCACCTTCATGCTTGACAGGTGTCCCCCAGTAAGCCTCCTGCGTCCCGACTCCAGCTCCTGCTGGGGGGGGGGGCCCACGCTGGCGCGGTCTGTCCCGGCGGCGGCAAGGCGGTCCTGGCTCCCTCACCGGCTGCCTCCACGACTCCTGGTAAGCTGCAAGTTTTTGCCTCATAAAGGCGGTCGCTGTGTTATTTGCTGTGTGACTTTTATTTTCGTTGGGACTTGTGTCTTCGTTGCGTTAAAAAGCTCTTAGTTATGTGCGTATTGGAATGTTCGCTATGTGATGTGTGTTCTTTGCTCTTTTGTTTTTGCTGTTTTTCTTAAAATACTTGTATTTTTATTCTCATGATTCCTTCTGTTCTTATACTTTTTAAAAAATTTTTAAAACAAAAAAAATTATTGTAGAGAGAGCGCACGAGCAGGAGAGGGGGCGGAGGGAGAGAGAAAGAATCTTAAGCAGACTCCATGCTTAGCATGGAGCCCGACCCGGGGCTCAGTCCCAAGACCTTGGCATCCTGACCTGAGCTGAAGTCAAGACTGAGCCAGCAGCACCTCCCCCCCCCCCCCCCCGTCTGGGAGGGGAGGGGTTAATGCCTCACTTTGCTGTGGGGGAGGGGCTTCGTATCGTCTGCGTGTGTCGATTTGCACATTCTGGTTTTTGTGGTGACTTAGGATCGCCCTCCTTTCTCCCGTTTGTTTTGTGGGTTTGGTGCCTTGACGGGACTGGGGTCTGTCCGGTCGCGAGGCTGGCGGGGGCCGTGGGAGGGATTTGCGGGTCTTTTTTTTCTAACGGGACCTGCACCTTCCCCTTGTCACTCCTTTGCCCCGAATCCCTTTAGAAGGCGCCTCTGCCCTGCGCTTGCTCCTACTTCTCTTGACGCTTTGCCTTTGAAAAATCCACAGTAAGTTGCACCTGCTTCTAAGAGCGTGCGTAGTTAGTGCCCAGATGAGAGCCCCCCCATCCAGAATTAGGGGGTCAGAGCTGTTCCTGGGCTGCTCTTACTCGGAGTGGAGCCACTGCCCGCTGGGATGCCCTTCCTCTTTCTCTGCTTTCCTCTCCTACCCTTGCTCGGAAATCAGGCATTTCCGGGGCGCCTGGGGGCTCAGTCGGTGGAGCGACCGGCTTCAGCTCTGGTCATGATCTCACAGTTCATGGGTTCGGGCCCTGTGTCCAGCTCTGTGCTGACAGCTCAGAGCCTGGAGCTGCTTCCGATTCTGTGTCTCCCTCTCTCTGACCCTCCCCTTCTCGCACTGTTTCTCTCTCTCTGTCTCTCAAAAAATAAATAAAAAACATAAAAAAAATTTTTTTTTGAAATCGGGCATTCCCGGCCTTCGGGCCCAACGGCTTCCGTGTGGTTTTGTTCGTTCTTGGTGTTCCGCGTGGGTTCTAGAAGGCGGCCGCTGGGGCCTGGGTGACGGGCCGGGCAGCGTCCCCCCCCCAGCGGCCCCAGAGTCTCCTCAGGGCAGTTTCCTGGGTTTCTTCCGTGTGCGGGATCCTCATGTCCTTCTCACAGGCTTCCGAGTCGGCCGTCCTGCTTTCTGCGGTTGTCCATCTTGTGAGTTTTCCTCTGCTGCCTGCAGGCCCCTTTCTCTCCCTGATTCGCAGGAAGCCCTTCCAGAGCGGAAGCATCTGGAGCCCCAGACCCTCCCCAGGCTCGTGGTCGTGGCTGGATTTGCTGATGGGGCTTGGGGCCGGCTCAGTGGTGTGTCCCATTTGGGGACCCACTGTCCCAGGGGGACTCGGGGACCCCGAGCTCCCCTCGCAGGGCAGGCGGAGGCCCCAGGAGGGGGCGCGGAGGACAAGGTACGAGTGTGCACAGGGGCGGGCGGGCTCCCCTGGCTGGTGTGGGGTCCTTCTGAGGAAAGCACCCTGGTGACAAATGTCAGTGTGTGCAGCTTTGCAGCACGTGAGGCCATTTGCATAAATATTGTTTGCAAAAAGCAATTAGCGGTTCATTTACATGCAGCCAAGTAGCAATTTGCACTTTTTTCCGGTAACAATCTCTTTGCCTGCGTGCACAAATTTGATGCCTGGCACCGGCCTTCTCACAGTGGGGCCTGATAATTTATTTTTGGTTCTTCTCTTGGTTTCCTGGGATAATAACATTTGTCTCCTAAAATAAGAAGTGCGAAAGGAGGGGCAGAAGTTTCCTGAACTTGTACTCCCTGCTTTTAGCCCTGTCCCTGCCTCAGCCCTGTCCCCGCCCCTCAGCCCTGTCCCCGCCCCCCTCCCCGGGCGGATGCTCGGTGACTGCAGATACCGGAGTGAGTGGGGACATGTGGCCCTCGGGCAGGGAGCCAGAGTCCCCGGTGTGGGGCCCTCCAGGGGCAGAAAGGGCACAGAGCCCCCTTCACGCCCGCCCCCGGGCGGCTCCCCCCTGGCGAGCGCCTCGTCCTTCTGACTGGCTGGGCCACCCGCCCCCCTAGCCCTCCGTCGGGACCTATACAAACGGTTTCCTAGACTCCTTTAATCAGCGCGCCGTCAGCGAGCCCCCTCCCCCCACCCCCATCGTGGGTCAGGCTGCGGTGAGGACGGATCTGCCTGGACCTGGACGGGGACCACCAACTGTGGGGTCTTATTCAAAGAGACGGGGCGCGTGCAGGCTTCCAGTGGCCCTGGGGGACTGAGCAGCCCCCAGGCCCAGGCGGCATCAAGAATGTCAGCCAGGCCGGCTCCGCCTGAGAACTAGGAAGTTGAGTCGTAGAGCTGCAGGCCGCCCCCTGGTGACTGCGTGGACACTGCTCGAGGGGCAGGGAGAGGCTGTCACAGCGGCGGGGACCGTGGACTGGACTCTGCCCAAGATAGTGACCGGCAGGGGAGCGGACGGCAGAGCATGGCCAGGAGGAAGAGGGGCCTGATCGGCATGGAAAGTGGGGACTCGCGGCTTAGCAGGATTCTTTGCTAAAACTGGACTCAGCTGGCCAAGGAGGAGGCATGGGTTTGGAGGAGGCCGACTGAAGTTTGGTGGAGGAGGGGTCCTTGTCACCCCCAAGGTCATGGCCAACAAACACAGCAGGTGCCCTCCCAAGGCAGCACCTGGCTGGTGTCACAGCCAGGCGTGGCGTCACCCAGTTTCCAGGAAGGTCCCCACCAGGAGAGAGCGAGGCTCCCAGCAGAGAAAGAGAACCCGAGAACAGAAGGAGCCGGCCTCCGCAGGGGGGAGTGAGCCAGCTTTCCGGAGAAACAGGAGAGGTCTAGAAATCAAATACGTCTCCCGAGATGGGCTCACGGAGGACGGACATGCCACGCGGGAGGGAACGAGCTGGGAGCGGCATGCGGGGCGGAGTCGGGAGGCACAGGTGCCCCAAGGTGCGCAGACAGGTCCCGAAGTCCCTGCACCCATCCACCAGGGTTCCAGGAGGTGGTACGGCGGGCGGGGGGCTTTGAGGGGTTTGCGGGCCCGATGCCGG
Organism: Helogale parvula; assembly: GCA_004023845.1. Taxonomy (NCBI): domain Eukaryota; kingdom Metazoa; phylum Chordata; class Mammalia; order Carnivora; family Herpestidae; genus Helogale; species Helogale parvula. Next base: position 17,027 of record PJEM01019009.1, read on the forward strand.
CGCCGGCCCCACTGGGTGCCAAGCAGATAGGCACAGACCAGCAGAACCCAGACTGGCTCCCTGACCCACCAGAGAAAATCCTGAGGGCTTCCTGGGGGCGGCGGGGGGGCACATCCA
>PJEM01019010.1:0-17127 GCA_004023845.1 Helogale parvula
TTTGTTCCTTCTGCCCTGAGAATGTATATAAGAAACGATTCTCTTATTAAACGCTCTCTTTCTCTCCGCACAACCAGAAACCGTGAGTGTTGTATTTTATTTTCCGTACGTCCCCCTTTTTCCCTTCTCTCTTATCTTCCCTCAGGAAAAGAACCCAAGCCGGCTCTCCCGCACAGGCCAGAGCGGCCAGGGAGGGTCACGGCAGTTTGTATGTTTAGAAATGAAAGGCTTTGGGGTGCGTGGGTGGCTCATCGAGGGTTGCACGACTGACTAGCAGTTTCAGCTCAGGTCGTCATCTCATCGTTTGTGACCTCCAGCCCACATCCCCGTCTGCAGTGACACTGCGGAGCCTGCCTGGAATTGTCTCCTCTCTCTCTGCCCCTCCTCCCCTCTCTCTCTCTCCATCTCTCAACGTAAATGGGGGGAAAAAAACCTCAAAAGAAATGAACGTTTTTGCTTGCTTGATTCTGAAAATTGAGTTATACCCTTAAATTCTGTGTAATAATGTCTTTTAAGTGCTAAATACGTAGGGGCTTTCATTAGAGATTTCTGTGGTGGATACTGATGAATATACATTGCAATTTTCCTCTGCATGAAAACCTGCTAATGAATCAAAATAGGCCCTCTTTCATGGTTACACACTGAGAGTTTAGTCTTAGAAGTACAGGGGTGGGCAGGTGGCTCAGTAGGTGAAGTGTCGGACTTGGGCTCAGGTTGCGATCTCAGAGTCTAGCAGTTGGAGCCTTGGGGAGGACTCTGTGCTGACAGCTCGGAGCCAGGAGCCTGCTTCACATTTGGTGTGTCCCGCATTTCAACCCTCAACTCCTACTCTATCTTTCTAAAATAAACACTACAAACGATCCTTAAAAGTTTCTATACAAGGATGATAATGTAATCTCATACACAACCACTCAGAACGTGTAAACATATATGACAAAGTCACAGAAACTTCCTATTACACATGAGAAAATTATAAAATGATTCAATGATTAAGAAAAAATGAATAGAGATTTTATTATAGGCTGCAAGTTTTGAATTCTAAATGTTCTATCTTCTCTGTAACATTAATTTGGTAGAAATTCCAGGCAAATAAGAAGAGATTTAAATTATCTTACGATTGAGGAATGGAACATATGGAGTGGAAATTTTGTATTTTAGTTAATACCATGAAAAAGGAACTTTTCTTACTTTTGTAAGTTTACTTTAATTAATTTTGAGAAAGAGACCAATAGGGGAGGAGCAGAGAGAGAGGGAGACAGGATTCCAAGGTTGCTCGGTGCTGTCATCACTGAGGCCTGTGAGGAACTCAGCCTCACTGACTGTGAGATCATGACGTCAGCTCAAGTCAGATCCTTCAGCAACTGATCCACACATGCGCCCCAAAAATGGATCTTCGGAAGTGAAATAAAGGGTTAGATTTTCTCATTTTAGGGAAGTGCTTTATCAACTGATGAACCTGGTGGGTCTTAATTTTGTATGATTAGGATTAAAGCCTCTATATATTGTAAAGCATTAAGCAGAATTTAGATGAGCTCTGTCCCCTGTTCCTGGGACTTCTGCACCAAATCCCAATATGCCTACCACTACCCTGACGCACTTCTCACTCAAGGCAAACACTCAGAAATGAACGAATATAGACGTCCTCAGAAACACAGAGAATACCCCAAGCCCTCAAAGCAATGGAGAGCCAATGAGATTATGGAGGCCCTCACTGTGGACGTGAAGGACCTTTAAGTGGAACTGAAGGAGAATCCTTAGAGATTTGTGAGGGTGTGGTGTATTGGAAAGCAGATGTGCCTCTGTGAAACGTATTGACATAAAACTAGGTTTAGCAAACTGATTTCCATTCCACAATGGCTGCTCAAATCACACTGTACGGCCTTTCTTCATCCTTCACAATTGGACCTCAGCTCTGACATGTGCTTCATTCATTCCTACTTACCTGGGTATGAGGCTACTGTCTCCTTTCTCTTCACATCCCATAGCTCCCTCTTTTGTTCCAAAAAGATGACCAGGTCTGGCTTTGACACAAGACCTGTTTGTCAGAACAAAAGAATAGGGTATTTCTGGAGATTCTACCTTTCAACCCAGTATTGAACTCAGTAGAGAAAAGAGGACATTCAGGAATTCTGGAAAATCATGCCCAAATGCTGTTGCCCAACAGCCCCTTTGGAACACACAGGATGGATTTGCAAGTCTCACATCCTGATATCTACTTCTGAGAATTCCCACTACCAACATGAGTAGAAATTCATATTGAAGACGGAAATATCATTTTATGCCACTCAATACTTAGAAATGCCATCCATCTATGGAATGAAGATTTGGCTCTAGGGAAGGGAAAACTCACCTGAAAGGAAACATTATGAAGACTTTTCTCTACATCTGCCAACTCCTCCTTCTTTTTTTACTGTAGTAGGGATTTGAATCCCAGGCATGCGAGAGAAAGCTTCTAAGAGAAAGTCTCCAGAGGAAGGAACAAAACCCTTGAGTGGCGCTTGGGAAATCTAGAGGGAGTTAGCCTTACCCAAGAAGACGAGGTGTCCGTACGTCTCTAACATCACATCTCTGTGCAGTTCCCACTAACTGTGGTTCAGGCATCCCCACTCCTCCTGAGAGAATTCGATGGCCACATCCCTGAAGGTCAGCAGTCCCTGCAACAAACACCACAGTTACCAAGTCGACACAGCTGGAGGTCCTTATGCTACCTAAGATGCAGGAGGGAGATCATGTCACCAGCTGGAACCCGCGACTCATTCTGCACTGTTTACCTGCATGTGCCCACAGGCCTCAGTCCCTCATTTTACTTAGCCTCTTATTTACTCCTCCGTTTTACTGCAAGAAAAAAAACACCCATGAGCTTAATGTGCGGTGGTGGAAATACATAAGGTAATGACTGCCCTGCTGAAGCGCTGAAGTGGCTCAATTTGGGCTTAGCCCCTGAGTCACGTCTATGCAGATGAACAGTAGAGTAGAGCATGGAGTAAACACAGTTACTTTCAAAAATGTTTATTTCCTGAAAGAGAGAATACGAGTATGGGTGGTGCAGAGAGAAGAATTCCAACCTGGCTCCACGCTCAGGCTCCATGCTCAGGAAGGAGCTTGACTTGTGTCTTGATCTCAAGACTGTGAGATCCTCACTGGAGCCTAAATGAAGAGATGGAAGCCTCAGGGACTGAGCCACCCAGGAGCGCCCTTCGATCTCATTTTAAGACTTTGGTCACACCCCAAGGAGGAGCACAACTGCATTTACTATGGAACAGACAGAAAATGTATAGAAGTGTGTTTTTAAGGCTCAAGTGCAATTGTATCCCCAGCCTCCCCTTTCTAAATATCCACCCTAACCCTAAATACATGGAAACCATTCTGGGGCGCCTCAATGGCTCAGTCTTCTGTCTCTTGGTTTCAGCTCAGGTCATGATCTCACAGTTTGTGAGTTCGAACCCGCTTCAGTGCTGATGGTGCAGGGACTGCCTGAGATTCTCTCTGTGCCTCTCTCTCTGCCCCTATTCCACCCTTTCTGTCGCTCAAATAAATATATTAAAAAAAAAAAAAAGGAAACCATTCGCCTTCCTCTGTCAGTCTCTAGTTTTGAAGTTATACATTGTGACCTCCTTAATTCTTGCAAATAAATTTTCCTTTGTCTGACATCTCTGCCTGGTAGAATTTTTATGATTCATCAAGGACTAAACTCCTGTTATTTCATATATATTAGGAGTACTAGGTTTGGCTTAGATGAATTTCTTATTTTCTGCAGTAAGACAATTGGGGACACAGTTTTATGCTCTAATATGTTCTTTACTTTGAGGTATAAACTGATATAAATATTGGTTTATTCAAGAAAATTTATAAAATAAAGGCATCAACACAGGCATACACACTTTTTATTTATTTATTTATTTTTTATATAGAAAAGAGAAAAATCTCAAGCAGGGGAGGGTCAGAAAGAGAGGGAGACACAGAAGCCTGAGGCGGGGCTTGGACCCACATACCATGAGATCATGACCTGAGACAAAGACAGACACTTAACTGACTGAGCCAGCCAGGCACCCCCTAGGCATACACACTTTTGCATTCTGCATCAATGGCATAGGTGGTGTCTATTTGTAAAAGAATTTTGTGACTGTTTAGTGTTGAAAGACAGTACATGCGTCTATTGTATTAAACTATTTTTGCGATTGACCATTTATTTTTGAAGGAGAGACAGACAGACTAGGAGCAGGGAAGGAGCAGAGAGAGATAAAGACAAAGGATCGAAAGCAGGCTCCAGGCTCTGAGTTGCCAGCACAGAGCCTAACACAGGGCACAAACTCAGAAACTGAGAGATCATGTCCTGAGCTGAACTTGGAAGCTCAGCTGCGTGGGTCATGTGGTGTCTCTTTCTTAATGGAAAGTTTTGATGAGTTACAGATATACTTAGCATATTTTAACATGAATCAGAATTCACAGGAGTGCAATGGAGATCTTATTAAAATGCAGATTCTGTTCAGGAGTTCTGGGAAAGTTCCCTGTCCACATTTCTATCAAGGCAGTAGTCTTTGAGTAAAGGGATACATATTTCAATAACAAAGAGGAAGAATTCAATGACAAGAACACTTGGAGGACTTGGAACTGAATAAGATCATAGCAAATACAAGTTCTACTAGACTATCAGGAAAGGCAACAAGGTTTAAAAGCATTTCCTGGTTAGTAGAGAGCATCTAACAATTTCTCATAAAGTCATGGAAAACAAATTATAATAATCTAAGAGAACACATGATTCTTCTATTTTTCGTGAATCTTTTGTCAAGCATCTGGTAAACGGTACAGATCAGATTTTAACTCAGGTAAACTGACCTACAGTCAGTTTCTGTAAAAGGACACACAGGTTAATACACCCAACGGAACCTAAATCAATGTTCATACCGGTGTCAAACCTGAGAATGATGCTGAGAAAATGTGCACACAACACCGATCTACCTTTATACCTTCCATGCCCACATCCATACCATTTGCAAGAAGTTAATTAGGTGAGAAGTAATAGAATAGAAAATTATCAGGGTGACTAAAAACAGGCTTTTTTGTTTTTTTTTAATGTTTTATTTATTTTTGATACAGAGAGAGACAGATATGAAAGGGGAAGGGGCAGAGAGAGATGGAGACACAGAACTGAAAGCTGGCTCCAGGCTCTGAGACAGCTGTCAGCACAGAGCCTGACGTGGGGCTTGAATCCACCAACGTGAGATCTGACCCGAGCCGAAGCCGGTGCCAGAGCCTTAAACGACTGAACCACCCAGGTGCCCCTAAAATCTGGTTTTAATGAGCGTGATGCCTGGGTCACATACTTAACCATCTTAATCAACTAAGTCACCTGGCACCCTGAAAGCCTTTTTAAAAATGTTTATTTATTTTGAGAAAGGAAGACTGCTCAGGCAGAAAAGGAAAAAAAGAGAGGGAGAATTCCAAGAGCCCTCCTAAGGTTACCATGAAGCCTGACATTGGGCTCTCTCTTATGAGCCTCGAGATCATGATCTGCACTGAAATTGAGTGAAGACACAAGTAACTGAGCCACTCAGGCGCCCCTCATTGAAATGGGATCCTGTTTCAATCATAATTTGTGATCTCTGGTACTTCAGGATTTTAAGGTGCCCAAACTTCTTAATTGAGTGATTCGTCACTTTCTAAAAACACAAAGAAGTACAAACAAGAGTATGTCTGTGTCATAACTACAAAGATAATAACCTTTGAGATGAAGGACAGTCGTACTCAGAACCTCTACTCCTGGAGGTCATTACAACTACTACACAGAAGTGAGAACCTTCATTGCCCCACGAAAAGTGACCTAAGATGAGCCAGGAATAAATAAATGCTCAAGAAAGTATTCTTGGGGCCTTTTGGGTGAGCGAGGCTGACCTTATTAAAGCACAGGGACAGGGTCTGTGGATAGAATGAGCGGCAGTGAATTGTGAGGAGCCATTGATCATACACTTTAAGCTGTGGGGTGGACATAAAAGTTTCCCAGGGGATTTTCATAGGAAAGAAAACTCAGTGGATCCTGAGAGTTTGGCTATAGTCAAGCGAAACTAGCTTTTTGCCTCTTGAAAAGCATTAACCTTAAAGCAGTGGTACATTCCTTGAGCCATATCCTCCTCTGCCAGTCTCCAGTATTTCCCAGTGGGTTGCAAGTTGTAAGAAATTTGAATTTTATCTACATTTCTTTTGCCTTTGTTGTCCTCACCAGAAATGGCCAAACCAGGGTGCCTGGGTGCTCAGTTAACCTTCTGACTCTTGATTTCAGCTCAAGTCAAGGTCTCATGGTTTTGGGAGTTCAGCCCAGATTTCAGGCTCTGCACTGACCCTGTGGAGCCATGCACTCTGTCTGCAACTCCACTGCTCCTAGTCTGTCTCCCTCAAAAGAAATAAACTTTAAAAAAACTAGAGGGAAAGAGAAACGGGGAGAAAGAAGATTCCAGTTTAAATATGATGGTGTTTCGAAATCACTCAGGGAATCTTCCTAAAATCATATCACCTGATTAGAAGGAAAATATGAACATTACTGGGGAGAAATGTGGCAGAGAGCATAAAGCCCCGTAAAATAAGATAACAACAGATCACAGGAAACAAATTGATCGCAGTGCCTCAGGCACACCTCCGGAAACAGGATCACCCATGCATTATTGGGACCCCCAAGCAGTAAATCAGAATACAAACAACTTTAAGGATACAGTGGTTTATACACCCTTCAGTCACATAGAGTTTCCATGTCTTGTAGTATCTAGAATATTTTCAAGTATCCTTTCCACATTCGAAGGAGCAGGAACATTCTAGGGCATTCTGGGCCTCATAGCCATTGTATGTATTTGTGCATTTTCGTAATCCTATTCTCCCAGAGCAGTGAAAGCGTTGACTTCAGACCCAAACGGGAACGGTTCTCCTTGAGTGCAACCCCAGGACCAGATTCCATCAGCTACAGGAAACTCGGATGCAACACCCTCCGTATGAACCAGTCACGAAGGGACTATTTTCAATACGAGCAGGAATTTAATTCAAAGTGACAAGAGTTGTTGCCCAATGGAAGCCAGGTTGGAGAGAAGGGAGAGAAGTCTCTGGGGTACAGAGGAGGAGTGTTCTAAACATCTGACCTTGAGTATCATTTATGAGATGGTTAAAACTTAGGTGAAAGCATAAAGGAGAACCATCAGAACCAAAAAAATTTTTTTTCCTTTTTTTAAAATTTCTTTTGTAGCAGGATTCTCACACTGAAACTTTTCTTGCCAGGAAACAACTTTATTCCTCCTGGCACCTCTCAGCTGGGTTCCTACCCAAAGAACTGAGCCCTAAACACCACTTGGCATCGTTTTTTATATATGTTGTGCTCCCAGATATGGTCACACACAAACATGCAGTGCAGCCACGTTGTCTCTTATTACAAGGTCAACACGGATGTTGTCAGGTACTCATGGAGTCAGGTTGTCTGCAAGGTTTTTATTGTTTCATTCTTTGGTGAGGACACAGAGAGAAAGAGAGAAAGAGGAGGGAGATAGAAAAAAAAATGCAAACTGAGGGAGAAAAACAGAGGAAGAGAATGAGAATCTTCACTAGGCTCCAAGTGCAGCAGGAATCCCGACTCATGGCTGGATTACGGGTCCCTGGGATCACGGTCTAAACTCAAATGGACAGTCCGATGCTCAACTGGGAGAGACATCCAGGTCCCCACAATTTCTACATGTGTGAAATGTTCAGAGAAAAAGACCATGGGGCCTCCGGACAGGGGCAGAAGGCTTACCTGAGAACTGGCCATTTCTTCATTCATCTTCTCCTCTATGTTTCTTTCTCAGAAGATCTTTGTGGAGAAATCCCACCTCAAGTAGGAGAAATCTGTCTGAAAAGCCAGCAAAGCAGTCTCTTCACTGGTAACCTGCTCGCCTGCAGGCAGGACTTTCCAATGCAGAGAAGGTACAACTTCCCAGCCTTCCTGTCAGGATCAGTTGAGAAACTATGAGCTCCTAATGAAGACCCATCTCTGAGATTGCCTTCTCTGCTTTGGGGGAGAGGTATCCCTGTTGGGAGGCACCTTGGACTCAGGGTTGAGTGAAAATTCCTGGGGAGGGTAAGGCAAGTGTGCCAAGTGTCTTGTCGCCAGGCAGCAACCACTATTTACCCTCCTGGAACTATCATTTCTGCTTGGGCACCAACCCTCTAACTGCTTTGCTGATTGGTGTCAGGAGCGGCCTGTCCCCCGGCCCTGTCCCTGAGGCGTGATTGCACTTGCTCAGGGATAAGATGAGCAAACTCGATACACCCTAGTGTGACTAACGCAAGACACCTACAATTTTCCTCTTAGCCGAGCAGTTACCTGATAAGTGACTTTTTGTACTCCTGGATGTCATTGCAAGTCACTATCATGATAAATGTCAAAAATGTATCATTCGTCTTGGACAGTGAGAGCAGACATTGTGTTTCCTGCGGATCCTGTTTTTCTGGGTACCTTCTCTTAGAGCTATAAACCGCCTACTGACCCTTACTCAAGTAAAACTGACCTTTCCTAAAGAATGCTGTTTGCCTCATGGCTAAAGATCGCTTTCTGAGGGCTCTACCGAAGGTTTTGTAAATCTTGCTCTTCTGCATCCTATGGGGGAAAAAGTATGCTTAAAAAATACCTGCCCTTCCCATAAAATAGCATGAGTGCCTGTAGCTGTTTTTTTGACAATCATCATGACTAAGATTAGAATTGTAACTTCTGCAGAATCCCCAATCTGCAAAATTGTGTTGAAAAAGTTATTTATGAGAAATCATGTACTAACATATCCTGTTCTTTCTGCTCCTTGTACCTCTCACTATAAATAAAGCGAGAGAATCAGAGCAGATGCCTGCCTGGTGATCACAAAGAAACTTGAGCTATCTCACTCCCTTTCGCTGACACCATCCATCCTTCAGGGACCCTGGACCTGTGGGAGCTGGACTCCGGCACCTCCCTTCCCACAGAGCCAACAAACTCTGCTTAAGCACAGAAAACGGCCGCTACTTGGACCTCAACCTCCCCAACTCCTCTACAGGAGACCTGCTACCTCTGCTTGTCGAACAGCCTGCACTCAACTCTCATAGGTTTGTTGATGTTGTTTTTTATAGTATGTATTTTTTTTTGGGAGACAGAGCATGAGCAGGGGAGGGGCAGAGAGACAGGCAGTCAGATTCTGAAGCCTGCTCCAGGCTCTGAGCTTGAGCACACACCCAATGTGGTGCTCAAACACACTAATTTTAGGATGATGACCTGAGCCAGAGTCAGGAGGGTAAACGACTGAGCCACCCCAGCACCTCTCAACTCTCATAAATCAATGGGAAGCCTTCCTGTCTATCCCTGCGCCCCACGTAGAATTATGATAGAAAAGGAGAAGAGTCAGTAGGCAGAATGGGAAGATCAGGACCTGAGGTCTCTGGGTGGGGAAAAGCATTTAGAACAATGCTGGGAGTGTCTGATCACAGCAAACCCTCTCAGGTGTAAGGTACCTCTTAAATATTTGACAGACACCACGTACTTCCCCTCAGGTTCCCCTCAGGAATTTGACTAAAGAGCTAACTAAAAATTAGTAGTAGATCATAATACCTAAGACCCACAGGGAACTGTGTGGCCTAAGACCACCCCTCATACACTTGAAATGAGACAATCAGGAGTGGAATCCTGACACCTACAGTTATTAGAATACCGGAGGACTTGGGGAGAAACAAGGGGGAGGGGAAAAAGGGTGGGAGAGACCTGAAACTCATAAAACAAAGATCTTTGCCTACTGTCTCGGATGTTCACCCTCTAATGCCTCCTCTCTGTACACAGAGCTTTCCTACAATCTACCTCTCTTATACTCTAATCAACTTTGGCTGTTGTTCATTTTGGGTCTGGTTCTTCCTTCTTGGAAGCAGGGAGTCGGGGATATCCCTGGGGTTGAGGTAAAAAAAAATCCTGCACTGGGTCCCCTGGACCACTTCACCAAAACAACACTGTTGTATCCACCCACCCACCTGAGGGAATCTGAGGGGAAGGCAGCAGCAAAGGTCCTTCTGGAAACTCAACAGGGATCCTCCTGGGAAGCACTGGGGGAGGTGAACTAGCACAGTAACTGAGGCTCCCCTGGTTGTTGCCCAGATTAAAATCCGGGCCTTCTCCACTGGTCAGAGTTTCTGGAGATTCACACATTCTCCCTCTTTCTGCTACACAGAGGGAGACACCGTTCCACATGGAACTTTCCCTCAGGCATGCAAATGTCTCTTACAAAGGAAACATGTCCTGGGTCTCAGAGTTTTTCCTTTGTTAGTTAAAAATAATCCTTATGGCAAAGAGACATAATTTGAGGTGACAAACTACTGCCCTTCTGTAAGAAAGTTTATTTTCCTAAGTCACTGCCATATAGTTTTCCAAACAGAATGTCTTTTTTAAAAATTATTGGGCGCCTACGTGGCTCAGTATGTTAAGCCTCCGACTTCGGCTCAGGTCAGATCTCACATTGGTGGGTTTCAGCCCCGAGTCAGGCTCTGTGCTGACAGCTGGCTCAGAGCCTGGGGCCTGTTTCCGGTTCTACGTCTCCTTCTCTCTCTCTGCCCCGCCCCCTCTAATGCTCTCTCTCTGTATCAAAAATAAAGAAAACATTAAAAAATTTTTTTAAATTATTATTTCTGTCAGAGAGAGCGAGAGTGAGAAAGTGAGAGACATCATGAGCAGGGGAGGGACAGAAAGGGAGACACAGAAGCTGAAGAACACTCCAGCCTCTGAGCTGTGAGCACAGAGTCTGACAGGGGCTCCAATTCCTGAGCTGCGAGGACATGACCTGAGCCAAAGTCAGGTGCCCAAGCCATGGAGCCACCCAAGCAGCCCAGAGGGTACGTTTTAAAACTCCCATTTACAATACATGAAAATTCTAACCTAAGTGCTCATTATTTTCACTGAAATTTGGGCTTACCCTGTCGATTTAGGAGGTTCTTTTTTGATTTTCTGTGTGTTCTGTCCTGTTTTGTTCTGTTTTGTTGCGATTCTAGTAAATCTTGAATGGTTTCTCACAATAACATATGAAATCGTCTTCCTACAGGTTTTCATGGTGACTAAAATTGAAATTGCTTCAAATCACAAAGTAGAACAGAAATCAAAACGACTGCATTTAAATACTGCATGGGTTGATATTAACCTAAGTAACCTTGTTTTTCATTGAGGCAACGACCCCACTTATTTTTTTTTAAGTGTACTTATTTAGACACTGAAGAAGGGATACGGAGAGGGCACGAAAGCAGAGGAAGAGCAGAGAGAGGAGATCAGAGGATCCAAAGGAGGCTCCATGCTGACAGCAGAGAGCCAGATGCAAGGCAGGAACAAAGGGACTGTCCTCACATTACCTGAGCTGAAGTGGGATGCTTAACAGGCTCAGCATCTCAGACAGAACTCTTAGTCTTTTTTTTTTTTTCTTTAATGAGGATCCCAGTTCCACCCAGAAAACCAGATAAGCAGGACTGGCAGCACAAACAATTCCTGTCCAAACCAGGGGGGTTCTGTATTTCCCTACAAACCCCCAGCCCCCTCCTCTGGGTGGCCTTGCAGTTCTGAAGGCACTAACCAGGCTCAGACCCCTCAGTCTGGCAAAGCAAGAGAGCTACTGTTCCTCTTTTCCCACATTCTCTCTCTTCAGTTTACTGTGGCTCTGAAGCACCAAGGTCACTTCTCAACAACGGAATGAATGTGTCAGTTCTCCATTCTTTGGCTGGCCTAGTAATCGACCTATTACAGGACAGATTCATAAGAGAAAAAAGGCTTAAGTATAGGAACATCAATAAGATGAGCGTCAGGCAAATGATGCTCAGGTGCCATCGTGACTTATGCAGAGGTGTAGAGATTTAGAATTTCAAAGAGGGGGAAATACATTCATAGGAAAAAGCAAAGAATAAATGTTGGGCAAAGAAATATTTGTCATGTCAGGCGGGAAACTCTTTGTAAAAGGTGCCTCTCTGGATCAGGGGAGGAGTCAAGATGGCGGAGAGGGAGCGCTATAAACTTCGTCTGCCACGTCTATCGAACTGAGAAGGACATTACTCCCATCTGCAAGAGCAGAAGGAGAGGGACACCTGAGTGGCTCAGTCAGTTAAGCATCCGGCTTTGGCTCAGGTCATGATCTCATGATTCGTCGGTTCAAGTCCCACGTCAGGCTCTGTGCTGACAGCTAGCTCAGAGCCTGGAGCCTGCTCTGGATTCTGTATCTCCCTCTGTCTCTGACCCTCCCCTGCTAGTGCTGTCTCTCTCTGTCTCTCAAAAAAAAAAAAAACATTAAAAAAAAAAGAGCGAAAGGAGAAAACACAGGCTCCAGAAATAAGACAACCTCAAAGGTGCCTGAGTGAGTGAGTGCGAACTCGGGAGATTGGAAAACGGGCCAGCCCGAGACCGGCATGGGAGGGGGGAGCCCCGGTCCAACATGGGGCAAGTGTGCGGGGCCTAAGAGAGAAAGGGAAGAGACAGAGATTGTGAACACGCTCATAGCACTGTCTCTGGAGAAGAGAGAAAGAACGTTTAACCCCACTCAGAGAAAAAACTCTCACTCCGTCTGTAACTGCTGGATAGCCCAAATCCCGAACTCGGGTGGCACAAGGGAGAAAACAGCTTCCAGCCCTACACCATCCCGGTGGGGAGTCGGCGTTCCTGGCTCTGGCACCAGGGCACTCACTCGGCTGGGCTGCAGGAGTGGTGGCACATACCTCATTTCCATGGTTCATCTCGCCCTCACCATTGGCCGCGCAAATCCTGAATCCTGGGTGCCAAGAGAGAAAAACAGGACCCCACCCCTACATGATCCCGGCAGGTAGTTGGTGGCGGTGGAGTGGGGGGGTCGCTCCTGCTTCAGGAACGCACAGCTCATTTCCGGCAACGCCTGACGCCTCGCGCAGCAGCTGCGTGAATCCTGGCGGCGCCAAAAGAAACTAATCCCTCCCCCAATTTGATCCCCATCCCGGCTGGGGGCTGGGAGAAAACAACCAGGAGGAGGGAAGGGTGGCTGGTTCCTTCTCAGCCTGATTCCGGGGAGGGAGGTGGGGCCTCTGAACAAAAGGCTGGGTCCCTTCCTTTTACCCTGGCTGGGGGGTGGGGAGGGGGAGAAAGCAAAAGGTTGTCGCTCTGGCCCTCCTGAGTCTCCAGAAAAAGGGGAATGCCGTTGTTGTGAGGTCATGAATTACAGGATGCAGGGAGGGGGTGCTGGGTGGGGTACAGGGCATTTGGAAAAACTGACAGATAACCCGATGGCAGCTCTGCGTGTCCTTCGAGTTGGAGTCACTCCAGTGTGGTGGGGGGCGTCCCCACTGTTAACGGGGGTTGCGGTCTCTGGGGCCGTGTGCTGCCTGGGTCCGGAGGGCTGCTGCCACCGCCTCTTAAAATAGGGCTGGTTCTGATGGCGCTGGGGCTCAGGCCGGACCCATCCGTGGGGCCTTGGCTGGGCTTGGTCTCACCATCCCCACCTTCTGTTGTAGGATGCTGGGGCAGCCTGGGGCAGAAAGACCTTCGGTACCCAGGCCGGAATCTGGGTGGGGGGACACGCTCATCTCCCTGCTGTAGGACCCTCACCGATGGGGGCAACTCTTTGGTCTCTACCCCGTCGGGGACCTGTAGGGGCTGCTGCTGGCCGGGGGCCTGAAGGCCTCGAACAAAGTGCGGGTGGTAGAAGAAGGGGAGGGGTAGAAGAAGGCTGCTCACCTCGCCTCAGGCAGCACACCTCACCTCAGGCAGTGGCAGCCCAAATTCCAGCTGGCACCAAGAAAAACTGTCCCCTCCTCCTACAGGATCCTGGTTCAGAAGCCAGCCTCCGGTTGAGGTCAAGGAGGTTGTTTCCTACTTTCTCCTTGATGGTTTTGATGGTTTCCTGTCTCACATTCAGGTCCTTCAGCCATTTTGAGTTGATTTTTGTGTATGGTGTCAGAAAGTGGTCTAGTTTCATTCTTCTGGATGTGACTGTCCAATTCTCCCAGCATCACCTGCTAAAAATGCTGTCTTTGTTCCCATTGGATACGCTTTCCTCATTGTCAAAAATTAATTGGCCGTCCATTTGTGGGCCCAGTTCTGGGTTCTCTATTCTATTCCTGTCGTCTATGTGTCTGTTTTTGTGCCAATACCATACTGTCTTGATGATCCTTGACCTCAACCACAGCAACTGAAAGTAAAGGGATGGACAAATATCTATCATGCGACTGGAAGCCAAAGAAAAACGGAGTGGCCATATTTATATCAGACAAACTGTACTTTAAAGTAAAGATAGTAACACGAGATGAAGAAGGACATTATATAATAATGACAGGGTCTCTCCATCAGGAAGAGCTAACAATTATAAATATCAATGTGCCAAACTGGGGAGCGCCCAAATACAGAAAACAATTAATCACAGACAGAAACCATCTTATTGATAAGAATGTGCTAATTGCAGGGGACATTAATACTCCACGGACAGCAATGGATAGATCAACCAGACAACAATCACTAAATAAACAATGGACCTGAACTACACATTGGAAAAGATGGAATTGATAGATATATTTAGAACTCGGCATCCTGAAGTTAGGAAATTCAACTTCTTTTCGATGGCACATGGCACATCCAAGATAGATCACATACTGGGACATAAAGCAGCCCTCCATAAGTATAAACGAATAGAGATCTTACCATGCACACTTTCAGATAACAATGCTATGAACCTTGAAATTAACCACAGGAAAAAGTCTGGAAAACCTCCAAAAATGTGGAGGTTTAAAACCGCCATACTAAAGAATTATTGGGCTAATCAGGCAATTAGAGAAGAAATTTAAAAATATATGGAAACCAATGAAAACGAAATACAACAATCCAAGATCTCTGGGACGCAGCAAAGGCAGTCCAAAGAGGAAAGTATATTGCAATCCAGGCCTATTTCAACAAACTACAAAAAGCGCAAATTCAAAGTCTAACAGAGCACCTACTGGAACTACAAGGGGAGCAGCAAGAGCACCCTTAACCCAGCAGATGAAAAGAAATAATAAATATGAGGGCAGAAATAAACTATATAGGATCCAAAAGAACAGTCGAGCAGATCAATGAAACCAAGAGTTGGTTCTTTGAAAAAATAAACAAAATCGATAAACCTCTAGCCAGGCTCCTCAGAAAGGAAAGAGAGAGCACCCAGATAGACAAAATCATGAAAGAAAAAGGATCTATTACAACCAATCCCTTAGAAATAAAAGCAACCTTCAGAGATTACTATGAAAAATTATATGCCAACCAACTGGACAACCTAGAAGAAATGGACAAATTCCTGAATGCACATGCACTGCCAAAATTCAAACGGGAAGAGATAGAAAGCATGAATAGACCGATAACCGGTGAGGAAATCGAATCTGGTATCAAAAATCTCCCAACAAATAAGAGCCCAGGGCCAGATGGCTTCCTAGGGGAATCCTACCAGACATTTAAAGTAGAGCTAATACCCATTCTTCTCAAACTATTCCAAAAAAATAGAAATAGAATAAAAACTTAAAACTCATTCTATGAAGCCAGCATCACCTTGATACCCAAACCAAGCAGAGATCCAGTACAAAAAGACAACTAGAGACCAATATCCTTAATGAAAACAGATGCAAACATACTCAACAAGATGCTGGCAAATCGAATTCAACAGCATATAAAAAATTTTTTTCTATCATGATCACATGGGATTCATTCCTGGGTGACAGGGCTGGTTCAGTATTCACAAATCCATCAATATGATCCACGACATTAACAAAAGAAAAGGATAAAACCCAAATGATCCTGTCGATAGATGCAGAAAAAGCATTTGACCTAATACAGGAACTGTTCTTACAAAAAAGAACCCTTGAGAAAGTCGGAATAAAAGAAACTTACCTAAACATTATAAAAGCAGTTTATGAAAAGCTCACAGCTAAGATCATCCTCAAGGGGGAAAAACTGAGAGCTTTCCCCCTGAGACCAGGAGCACGATAGACGTGTCCACTCTCACCACTCTTGTTTAACATAGTGCTGTGCTGCAAGTCCTAGCATCAGTAATCAAACAACAAAAGGATTGGCTAAGAAGTCAAACTAAAGAAGTCAAGCCTGAGGATTCCACCGTGTCCGCTTGAAACCCCACCGACGTGTTTGTATCACAAACAAGGAAGACAGAATGAATGAAGAGGGTAGGGGAAAACATCTTTTTTTCCCAAAACCAGAAATATAGGGAAAGAGTAGAGGTTTGGGACGGGCAGGGGGGTGGGGGGCTCATGAGTGGCGAGTGTGAACACAGACCTTCCCTCTTATTTCGGTGTGGAAGTAAGAGCAGTGAGCTCTGTACCCAGGATAGAGAGCGTGAACATTCTAGTTTTGCACACGTGTGTGGGTGCCTGTGTGTGTGCTTAAACACACACGGTTTAGCTGTGAAAAGCTAAGTGGCAAGAACGGGGTCACTGGGTAAGGAAAGGCCACTGTGGCCACTGTTGGCTCGGGCTCCCAGAGAAATGGAATGGCCTGTGGGCCACCGCCTGCCCCCTCCCGGGCAGCGTCAGGCTGCTGCCGCGTCACAAACGGCCCCAGAAGCTGGAGGGCTGGAGCCACACGCTCTTAGTGTCTCCTTCCGAGAGCCCAGGCTTCGAGAGCAGGGCCTGCATCCTGCGGTCTCGACTGGGGCCAGACAGGCTGCTTCTGGGGACACCGCACGTGGCCGTGGACGCGGCTGTGGGTGGGACCTCACCACAGGGCTGTTCGTGTGTGTTCACACACGGGGTGGCTTCCCCAGAGAGAGGATCCCAGTGATCCTGACCATCTAGCCCAGGAGTCATGCATGGCAGAACCAGCACAGTCTTTTTTGTTTTTTGTAAGTTTATTCATTTTTTGAGAGAGAGAGAGTGCGAGTGCGAGCCAGGGGAGGGGTAGAGGGGAGAGAGAATCCCAACCAGCCTAACACAGAGCCATACATGGGGCCTGACCTCATGACCCTGGGATCCTGACCTGAGCTGAAATCAAGAACTGGAAGCTTAGTGAGCCGCCCAGGCGTCCCTAGCACAGTCTGTTCATTAGCAACTCGTCAGTGGTTCAGCCCACGCTCAAGGGGAGAGGCATAAGGCATGAAGCTCCCCTTCTTGAAGAGAGGGATATCAGAGGATGGAGTGACAGGT
>PJEM01019011.1:0-17120 GCA_004023845.1 Helogale parvula
AATAAAACATTAAAAGAAAAACCAGCGGCCGGGCAGCAGGTTGAGGCACAGGCCCTGGGGCCCCAGGGCTGGCTGGGTCATCACACGGTGTGCTGGTCACCACCGTGGTGGCGCGGCATGGCATGGGGGAGCTCTCGGGGACAGACCCTCGTTAGGTCCCTATGGAGATCCTCAGAGGGACCCGTCCTCTCCCGGGAAGACTCGCCCTGGAGCGGGTCGTGACCCGCTGGGGCCGGCTCCTACGGGGCGGCTTCACAGGAAAACGTTTATCCGAGTGTGTGACCCGGCCAGGCCCCAACGAAAGCCGGGGGGCTGGACGTCCGGCGGGAAAACCGCAGTCTAAACCAGAACAGCCCCTTCCTCTCTTCCGTAAGAGACTAGAAATGGACAGGACCCCCGCGCCCAGGCTCCACGGCCCTCTGGGCCGATCCTGACACGTGCAAGGCACACGCAGTGGGGAGGGGTCCTCGGGCTCCAGCGCCTACCAGCCCACCGTCCTGCGTCACCACGGCCCGCTGCGAGGCCCTGATTCCGGGTTGTCTCTCGGAAGACCCTGACAGACTCGTGAGCTGACTGGGATGGGGGTCCCCGCTGGGAGGCGCGCAGTAACACCGGGCAAACCCCCACGTCCGGGCCGGAGCCACACTGCCCCCCACGCCCGCCGGAAAGGGCAGCAGGGGCTGGCCCTCAGGGAGCACGTGGCAGGGTGGGGTCACCAAGCCAGCCAACAGTGACAGGAATAGGGAAATCTGCCCTCTTCCGTCCGCACAGAAGGGCTGTGGAAATCCACAGTGTGGACCAGACCCTGGGCAGGGCAGTCCGCCCTGGGGCCCCTCCAAAGGCCAGTCAGCCGCACAGTTGGTAGGAAGCTCCAACATGGCCGTGGGGCCCCAGGCGGCAGCGAGTCACACGGGGTGTGGCTTTCTCTGTCTTCAACGGTCCAGCCGGGCTGGGGAGGCAAGGAGGGAAGGCCGGGCTGGCCAGGCCGGGGACCCACCTCGGGGCCTTCTGAAACAACCCCAAAGCAGACCACAAGGTGAGGGAGTCAGTTGTTCCTGGGGCGGCCCAGACCCCTGGGGCCACGAATGCCCCAGGCACCCCCTCTTCCAACGCCGTGTCTCCTGCGTAAACAGATGGGGTGCTGGGATGGGAGTCCGTGGGTCCAAAGGGAGCGAGGGTCCCGCCTCTTAGCAGTCATGGCCATGTCTGACTGGCCACCGTCCTGGCCCCAGAAGTGGCAGCTAAGCCGATTTTCTCCCAGCTGCCTCATTGTTGGAGTGGAGGGAGTGCCAAGGTCAAGGCACATCGCTCAGCCCTGGGCTGGTTTGCGGGGAAATCGCCCTGCAGCTCGCAGACGCCCAGTCCGCCGCAGCGCCCAAGTCCGCTCTCGGGAGGACGTTTTCCGTCTACCCTGGGAGCTACTCTTGGCATCTCCCCAGCCGAGGAGGTCCTACCTCGTGCTATTTCCCGGCAGGGATGGGATCGGGTTAGTCCCTGCGTGTGGGACAAGGGGACCCCAGGAGGGGCCAGATTTGTAACTCCGATAGAAAGTGCTTAAAGGACAAGAGTAATGACCTCTGCAAACGCCAGCACCCCATCAGACCCGAAGCGCGGCAAGGCCTCAGCAGACATGATCCTAAATCCTGGCCTCCTGGTGCTGTGCCCCCAGCAGGGCCCCAGACACAGAATCCGAAGCAGCTCCAGGCTCCGAGCTGTCAGCACAGAGCCCGACGCGGGGCTCGAACCCACGAACCGCGAGATCATGCCCTGAGCTGAAGTCCTTAACCGGCTGAGCCCTCCTGGCGCCTCACCCCTGCACTGTCTCACCCCAGACCCCAGCAGTCCCGCTCGGCCCTCAGTCCCTCGTCCCCAAGCAGCTGTCTTCCGCGCGTCCTTATGGCTGGAATCTCAGAATGCTTGACGTTGAACGGAGCGACATGCACCCACCAGTGTGACTCAGCACCGCACCCGGGGTCCCGCCCCAGCTTCGGGACAGTCCGCCCCCCCCCCCCCCCCCCCCCCCCCCCCCCCCCCCCCCCCCCCCCCCCCCGCCCCCCACCTGGCATCATTCCTGCCCGACGACTCAGGACACTTGCTTGCAACCGTGGGTGACAGGCTCCTCTGCAGCCCCTTCCAGGAAGAATCAGCCTCCCGCCGGTGCGCCGGTGTGGAGTGGCCCCAACAGCGGCCCGAGTTCCCAGCGAGGACCGTCTGGGATGCGTCCTAACTGGGAAGGGGCCCGTTCTCTTAAACACACAGAAGCCGTACTGGGTGGAGGCCAGGATGTTTCTGGGTGATGGGCTTTTGCAGAATCTGGATTCCGGAGTTCAGGTTCACGGCCAAAGCCCTATACCAGGTTGAAAGGCCCAGATGCCAACCCACTTGTGTGGAACAGAGAACGACAGGTAGGAGTCCGCTCACAAGAGCCCCCACGCTGGGGACTCCTGACCTTGAAAAGCCCTTCACCTTATTTGTGGCTGAAAGGCAAGGGGTGCCTCTGGGGGCACTTCCTCAAGAACTGGGGCTAGTCCCCTGCAGCCTGTCTTTCTAGAGACCCGTGGACACTAAGGACGGTGGCTGCCGCCTGCTGTCCCTGGGGAGAAGCCATCAGGGCCATGCTGGGCCAGCCCGCTGGGGCTCAGGCTCCATGGGACAGCGACAGTGGCCAGAGGCTGCTTCCCTGAAGGGCAGGCCTGAGGCTGGACTCTTGAGAAGTTACTCCAAGTGTGCCAAGTCTGTGAGCGCCAGCTGCCCTCCTGCCGCTGGGGGTGAGAGGTGCCCGGCCCTGGCGCAGCAGGTCAGACCCGAAAGGCAACGTCTGGGCAGCTGGGAGGGCGGCTGGCTCACCGCTGGGCTTCGTGAGAGAGCCCCTCCCCCCGCCAGGCTCTGGAGGCAGCGGCCCTACACGGCCCCACCGCGTAATCCCAGAGCAGAGCCCCCAAACGAGAGGCCCAAAGAGTTAACAGACCCTCCTTGTCCGTACGCCCCTGCGGCCATCTGCAAGGGGGGGCCTCTCAACAGCCAAGGACCCCCCCCCCCCAGAGGCCTGCATCTCCAACAAGTGGCTGATGCGCCGTGCTGGCCACGGATGGGGTCCGAGGGAGCCCCCAGATCCTAAATCTGTCCCCGTCTCTGCCTCGTCCTGGTGGGGCTCCTTGTTCTCCGGCTTCCAGACTCTTCGTGGCCCCCCTCCTCCCAGCTCCCTGGTGACTGCACTCCCCACTCTGGACCCTGGGGCCTCAAGTTACTAACACACTTGATTCCTCTCGCCTCAGCCAGGTAAACCCGCAGCAGCCCCGAAAACCCCGGACACAGAGCGAGCTACCACGTGTCCTGCTCCCCGCTGTCCCTCCGGGTCTCCTAAAACCTGGACAGAGGGGACCTCCGGGGCCCTCGGGCAGGTCAGCATCCCGGCCCGGCATGCGGTCGTTAGGGAAGACGGGCCGTCACCCACTTTCCTGATGAGGCCTGCAGGCCAGTAGAGGGGGGTCGGGGCCCACCCCCGGAGGTCAGAGACCACCCTGGCAGCACCCGGACGGAACCCTGGCCCATGACAACGCAGGCAGGAGACCCTGGCTGAGGAAGGCAGAAAAGGCACAAAACCTGCTCCCCAAATTCCCTTCCCCGAGGACGAATGTTCCATGTCCTCATTAACAACTGGCAGTGACAGACCCTGACATGGGCGGGCGTGGGGGTGTGGCTCAAACACGGTGCGTCCACCTTGAGGATTTCTTGGGAGGAGACCAAGAGCCTCCAGTGACACCTTCTGGTCAGGTTGTGTTGAGGCCTCAAGGCCGGGGGCTCCCCCCCGTCTCCCTGGCGACAGCAGGGAGGGGTGGGTGGGCCTGTTCCTGCGGGGGGGCGGGGACAGACCCAGGCGCGTCCTCCTGCTCGCGTCCTCCTGCTCGCTCACACCCTGAGCCCGCTGGCCGCCTCTTCCCCCGCGTCCTCCACGGTGCTCTCCGGTCTCCCTGGCGTGGAGGCCTGGATGCTGACCCTCTGGACGCCATGGGGGCTCTGAGGTCTGCAGCAGAGGCTCCCACGCTCCTTGGCAGCATCCGGGTCCTCTTGCCGGTGCTCGGAGGCCGGAGCGAGGTCTCCTGTTGGCTGCTGGCGGCAGAAACGGACCTGCAGCGTGAGGGTGAGGGGCTGGCTTCCTCCCGGCTTCCCGGCCAGGGCGGGTGGGGCAGGTGGCCACTCCCGTCTCTGTGCCCAGGCTCTGCATCTAGCTTTGGGTCTCAGGGGCTGGCAGTGAGCCTCGGTGGCTTTAGAGCACAGGAAGGGGAGGGGAGAGGGTGTGGGGGCAGCCTGCCATCTGGGCTGGAATCCCCACCGTCCGGGCCTCAGTTTCCCCATCTGTAAGCAGGGCAATGAAAGGGCTTGGGAGGGGGGTTGCTAGGTGGTCCATCTAGTTCCGCAGCTGGGGTGGGGGCGGGGGGCTGACCGTGAGCAACACCAAGATGCTGTCCACCTTCAGAAGACTCCAGAATCTGCCGTGGCGTGGCGTCCGGGGGGTCTCCGGCAGGTCTGAGCTCAAGCCGGGGTCTGCCCCTCCCTCCCTGTCTGCTGGGGCCGCTGGCACCGTCTCCCAGAACGGGTCCTCCGCCGACAGCACCCGCGGCCTCTCGGCCAGCACCCGGAAGCCATGGGCTGCGGTGGCCGTGCGCACGTGGAGCCGGGCTGGCTCCCTGTCCGACGGCCGCGGCCCACGCCCCACGCCCCACGTGCCGAGGCCAGGGTGGGCCCGGGAGCTCTAAGGATGGGACTCGGGCAGGGGCGAGCGGGAAGCCTCTGGAAGGCACGGTCGCTGGCCGGTGGGGCAGCGGACCGGGGATTTGTACCGCGGCCAGGAGGGCGGGAGGAAGGGATCTGGTGTCGCCCGCCAGGTCGCTGTGCCCTCATTTCGTCCCCCTCCCTGCTCTGCCTCCCAGTCTCCGTTCTCTCTCTGCATCTTCCCGTTTCTGGACTTCTCCTTCTCTGGCTCCTCGTAGAATATTACAATTTCAGCAGACCATTAAATATTAAATCTCTCCTCGTGAAATATTAAAATGTTAAGAAGAGGCTAACACTGCCCTCTGGGCACCCGATTCAATTCCAGGTCAACACAATCCTTCCAGATCTTTCCCTATCCATTTAAAAGCAGAGAAACAACAGATCTGACTCGAATGGGGCCAGGCCACCCAACTTGGTCTCCCTGCATCAGCAAGTCTCCAGGTCTGTCACTGCGTAACAAACACGCCTAGTCTTAACAAACACCACTCTTCCTCATGATCCCGTGGGCCGGCTGTGAAATGCGTCCCCAGTTGTCACCGGGCCAGCTCAGGAGGCCTCCTGGGCTGAGAGTTCTGAGACCCTTACATCACGGTGGCCTCGGGGCAGCGCTCCAGTGGGAGGAAGGTGGAAGCCGGAAGGCCTGTCCGTGAAGGAGGCTCTGAACTCCCCCCTCTTGCGGGGAGAGCTGCAGAGCATCTGTGGCCACATGTCACCTACCCCTGCAAGCAAGAGAGGGCCACCTCTTTGTAAAAAGTTGCTTTAGAGTGGAGTTTCGTTTTTTATTTTTTTCAGTGTTTATTATTTTTGACAGAGAGAGAGAGAGAGACAGAGTGTGAGCAGGGGAGGGGCAGAGAAAGGGAGACAGACTCTGAAGCAGGCTCCAGGTTCTGAGCTGTCAGCACAGAGCCCCACGTGAGTTTTGAACCCATGAACCGTGAGGTCATGATCTCATGACCAAGCTTAACTGAGCCCCCCAGGGGCCCCAGAAGCCTGAGCTGATAATGCAGATCCCCCAGTGATGGGCAGCCAGGCTGTTTCCAGTCGTCTACAAAGGAGGTCAGACTCTTGAGGGCAGATACGATTAAGTGGAGCAAGCCCACCGCATCCCCCTCTCTGGGGAGCACTGCCTGAGCCCCCAGGGTTGAGGTCTCCCTCCTTTGCAGGCCCCAGAGCATTCTGTTCGCATCTTCAGACTTGAATGTAAAGCTTTCGCTCTTAATCAGCTCCCCACACAGCTGTGGCCTGGTGCCTGGCCAGCGCTGATATGCTATGCATTTTCTTGAACTTGAGAAGGAATGGGGCTCAGAGAGGTTGGGACACTTATTCTAAGCCACACAGCAAGTGGCAGGAGAGCTGAGCCCTGGATTTGTGGCCTCACCAGCTTGCTAGGGGGAGGGGAGGGCAGGCAGTGGTCTGGAGCACAGAGGTGTGCAATGTTGGGCCGGGGCGGGGCCAAGGCCAAGCTTTACTTGGTCTGCTGGAGAAGCTAGGGGCTGGAAGGCCAGGCATCCCTGTTCTGCCCCTCTGGCTGCCTCTGGGGCTTTAACGAGATCTAACTGGCCCCCAAGGCCTTGCTGCACTCCGACCCTGCCCTTCCTCATGGCCAAGGGCTCTGGACTGATTCAGTAGTGACCCCGAGCTCTCTGTCTCAGGCTTTGTGCCTCGGCCTCAGACTGGGTGGCCTGTGTGTGCGAACCAGGAGACCTTCCAGGCCCTGGGGTCTCAGTCCCTCCATCCTGTGGCCTCCCTGACCGTGTGTCCCCCAGATGTCACACAGGCACCTGGGAGTCGCTCCCCAGTGGCGAGGCACGTTGGGTGTGCAATTCTAGGTCACAGCCTCCCCCGGGGACTGCCGCCTGCAGCTAACCAGGCCCCCCCCCCCCCCCCCCCACTGCCCAGCTGCTGAGGATTTGGCTCCAGGATGAAGCCTCTGATAAGGCGGCTGGTGGAGGCAGGGCTGGGCCAGGACGGAGGAGGGGCTGGCCAGGCGGCTGATGACAAGCTCCCAGCAGCAGCGGAGCACAGCCACACAGCCCAGATCCCCGCCATAAGCCAGAAGCCAGCCGGTTTGTTTCTTCGGTGGCAACGCCGGACACGTAGCACGTGTGCCCGTCTAGCCCCCGTTCAGAGCCCCGGTCCCGTCTGCCACCAGCAGCCCGCACGGCCCCCGCCGCTAGTGAAGGGGTTACGGGTCCATAGTTCCTGCTCCCAGCCCCTCTCCCCCTGCACCCTCAGCCCTCCTAGGCTCCTAGGTGGAGGAAGCCTGTTCCCAGCAGGCCCCACCCAGTGGAGGCAGGGTTCTAACAAGTGCTAGGAGTTTAGAAACCAAGGATCAGGGAAAACGTGCTACTTTCTGAGGAGTCATGGAGGGGGGCCCCCCCAAGGATGAGGGTGGGCTTCTGGAGAGGCCCATGGTGGGCCCCAGGCCCAGCCAAGAGGACGTGGCTGCTTTGTTCCTGCGTGGCGGTGGCAGTCAGCAGCAGCCTGACCCAGCACGGCCCAGAAGGCCCTGGTTTCCGGGGACCACGCTGGCTGGCAGAAGGTGGCATGGAGGGACCGGCAGCGGCGCCTTCCCACCGACATGCACGCCCGTGCGCCCTCTTGGGACCGCGGGCTGGCCCGGGGACGCCGCATCTGCTACAGCACCGCAGGGCTCCCACCCCCGCGGCCCCGTCCCCCCGCCCGCACAGCACATGCCCGGTCATCTCTGAACCTGCCGGTGCCAGGGAGCGCTGTGGCCAGCGCCTGACAACCCGGCGGGCCAAACTGAATCCCCGGGAGTTGGTTTTGTCAGAAAGCTGAGGGTAAAAGTAAGGTTCTGGGGCTCCTGGACACCTGAGGTTTGCGGCTTTATTACGAAAACAAAAAAAAACACCTATACAAAAAGGAAATCCCGTTCCTGTGGCAGCATGTAGGGCGGGAGGGCGGCTCCGAGTCCTCGGGGGGCTGTGTCCCGGGCCCCCTGAGCCCGCTAGGCGTCCTGCTGCTGGATGAAGGGGTTGGGGATGGCCTCCATGCCGTCCTGCGGGCAGATGAGCACCACGGAGGTGCCCCTGCACACCACCAGCCCCAGCTGCCGGGTGTCCTCTGTGAGCTTGTACTGGTCGTCGGGGTCTGCAGGGCAAGAAGGAGGGGCGGGAGTGAGGCGGCCCGGAGGGAAGGCCGCAGGCCAGGTGCCTCACCTCTACTCCCCAGGCTTGGACATGAAGCTCTGGTTCCTGCGGGACCAGGAAGGGCTCTGGCAACAGTGGCCCACGACTGCCCTCCTTTCCACAACGATGACACACCCCTGGGGACCCCGGCTCATGACGCTAACTGGGGTCCTGGTGTCTGAGCCAGCGGCAGCTGGGGTAAAACTCGGTCTGGGACTCCCGGCTCCTGCAAAATCTCGGAGGCCGCGTGGGGGCATCGTCCGCCCCACGTCAAGGGCAGTCAACGGTGGGATGAGAGAGACCCCACGGAATCGACAGCGACTGAAAACCTTTATTGCTTTGGCACGGTGTCGGGGGAGGGTCCGGCGGCCCAGCGCGCCAGAGGCCAGGTCTAGGGCGCGACTCCTCCCAGCCGGGTCCCGCGGGGCAAGAAGAGAGGGCTCGGACTCCTGCACGGGTGAGGAGCTGGCTCCGTGTGGAACAGCGTGCACCCGGTGTCCGGCCTGCTTGAGTGCAAGGACCTCCCAGGGCAGCCGTGCGGCGGGGCTGCCCTTTCACAAAGGAAGAGAATCATCCGGCCGAGGCGGGATTCCAGGCTGGACTGATCCGGCGGGAGGACAGAAAATGAGGGCAAAGCAACAGGCCTGGTGGCGGCCATTCAGCCAAGCCCACACTTCCCCCGCAGAGGGCCCCCTGGGGGGTCCTGCTAATTTTTCACCAGGGGAACAACGCCAGTGCCCGGGGGCAGGACCCTGCCTCCCTCCTAGGTCTGGGTGTCCCCTTACGGGCTCAGGCAGGCTGAGCTGGAGAGCTAGCTGGCCGATGGGCAGTGCTGGCCTGACGGGGGCCGGGGGACCTCGGTGGCGGGGAATCAGGGGAACGAGACTCTGTTAGCAGCAGAGTCCACCGAGGACACAGGAGACGGGGGGGGGCAGCCACCTGGGTCATAAGGACCGCGTCCTTCACTCGGGCGGATTGGCGGTTGGGAGCAGGGGGAGGCGCAACGGGCAGCGGCCGCGGCCGGGGCGGTGCTCACCTCGCATGTACTCGACGGTGCCGTCAAGGACGAGGTTGAGGAGCGGGTCGAACCCTTTCAGGATGCCGCTGGCTTGTAGGAATCACCCAAGAAGAGAAACGGGAAAGCGTGAAACAAACGGTCGTTCCGGGGACAGGGGCACACGGCGCCCGGGACGCGGAGACGGGGGCTCACCCCCAGCACGGGGCAGATGTGGCAGCAGCCTCTCTGAGGCGGGAGGGATGGGGGACCGAGGGGAGGGGGGGGGGCCCCAGAAGGGGAGCGGTGAGGATGACCCCAACCCCCCCCCCCAAACATGGTCAGCAAACATCATCTGCAAAGGGCTGGCGCACGTTTCAACCACGTGGGCCACGTGGTCCCCATGGGAAGGACTCCTCTCCGCCCTCCTGGGGCGAAAGCAGCCAGCCCAGGACGTGCTCAGCGTGCAGCCTCACTCACGGACACGGAAACGCGCGTTTCAGGTAATTCACCTGTCCAGCCACAGGAAGGGGCAGAGCACGGACCCACAGTGCAGCGTGACGTGCCCTGAAAGCCCCCCACCCCTCCGGCCTCACCCCTCCCTTCCCCTGGCAGGGCTGGCGGAAGCAGGCGTCCCACCGCATCACCAGTGCGCACAGAGAATGGACTTGGGCGTGACCCGCAGCCCCACGTGGCACAGGGCAGGGGTCTGCGGACTGCGGCCCGCGGGCCAAATCCAGCCTGCTGCGTTTTGTGTGGAGCTTCACTGGCGCCCAGCCACGCTCGCTTGGCCACGTTCTGCCCGTGGCTGTTTTCACGCTGCAGAAGCAGCACTGAGCAGCCGTGGGCGGGCTCGTCTGGCCCTTTTCAGAAAATGCCTGCCAGCCTGGGACGGCTTGGGCTTGGGCCCCTGGCTCTGTGGCTTCCTGGCTCCCTGCCTGCCCCTGCCGCAAAACAGATCACGAGGGCACCTCTCCGACAGGGTCACGAACAGCATGAACAGCAGTAACACACAGGCACGTGGCCCAGAGCATGGGGTCTGCCCTCCTCGATGCGGCCCAAGCGGCGTTCTAAAATGGAGCCAGTAGCCCGTCCCTGGGGACCACCGCGTGCAGCCCCTCCCCCTCGAGTGGGGGGCTGTTAGTACTGGTGGCGCATCGCTCCCGGGACTAGGTTATTTGGCGATGAGGAAGAAGGACTGCAGATGTGATGAGGGTCCCCGCGTCGGTGGACCTTCGGTTCACCTAGAGACGTTATGGCGGCTTGGCCTGACCCGACTGGACGAGCTGTGAAGGGAACAGTCATCTCCTCGAAGAAAAAACAGAAAGCGTGGGAGGTGTCCCTGCCGGCCCGGAAAGAGCAAACTGCCCGGTGTGGACGGGGTCCCGGGCCAAGGGTGAGCGGGCAGCCTCGGTG
This sequence comes from Helogale parvula, assembly GCA_004023845.1. Taxonomy (NCBI): domain Eukaryota; kingdom Metazoa; phylum Chordata; class Mammalia; order Carnivora; family Herpestidae; genus Helogale; species Helogale parvula. Next base: position 10,336 of record PJEM01019011.1, read on the forward strand.
AGCGGGGCCCTGGGCACCTGCAGCAGGACACGGGGACCCCAGTCCGGCGGCCGCGAGGAACCAAATTCCACCCGACAACCAGCAGGGGTGGAGGAAGGCCCCAGGCTGGAAATGAGAGGCTCTAAGACACTCCTGTCCTGCAGCCCGAGAGACCCTGCGCCCCGGGCGCCCACACTCCTGACGGACGCCGCAGGGCGATAAATTCGTGTTGTCGAGGCAACCCAACCAGCGGCAGCTCGCCCTGGAGCACAGCAAACTGACAGCCGCGCCCGAACAAGAGCTGCGGCCCGTTCGCACGCCCGCGAGCCAGCACGCTGCAGGCGGGACAGACATCTGTTCACGTTCAAATTCTCCCTGCTGCTGGCCACGCAGACCCGCACGCACGGTGGTTTCACCGCGCTGATGCCACCCGGTCACCCAGGAGGAGGGATCTGGATCGCTGTCTCATGAGACAAACTGAGGACCAAAGAGGCAGCTGAGTGGATGAAATGCTGCTCAAGCGCTCACTGGTGTCCGGAAGGACGTAGAACATTCTCTAAGCCTTTCCTCCTCACTGCCGCCCGGTGGGGCAGGTGGAGGGACAGCTTGTGTGACAAATCAAGAAATTGGGGCTTGGACCCAAGCTGTCCGGCGCTAGAACCCAGAGGCTAGGCCGTAGGGCAGCCACGACACCCAGGCCACACTGCCTACCTGCCTCGCCCCTGCCCTCAGCCCTGCCCTCCCCTGCCCTCGCAGCACTAGTTCTGGGGGAAGACGCAGGGATAACCAGCGTGCTGGCGTGCATAAAGCTGGGACCTGTGACAGGTGACAGCAGGAGCTGACACCAACGGGGCATGGCCTGGGGAAGAGCGTCAGGGAAGGCCTCCCTGAGCACGAACCTTGCGCTGAGAGCAGGAGGACTCTAAGGTTAACCTGGAGTTAAACAGACCCCCAAAACGGAGTCGCCTGTGCCAAGCCCGCAGCACCAGGCAGAGACAGCTTAGGCTCTCCCGGTAACGTGATCTCAACCAGTCAGTCTGCAATTTCCTGGCCAGCGCTACGGGAGGCCATCTTCCTGAGGGACCCCCCCCCCCCCCGCCCTCCCCAAAGGCAGGTGACCCCCTGAAACAATCCACTCTTTGTCTGCTCCTGCACCCTCCGGCCTGTAAAACCCTCCCGGTCAGTACAGCCTCTCCGCCCCTTTCTGTCGGCTAGGTGGGTCGCTGCCTGGCTCATGAACCGTTGAAGAAAGCGAACAGTTCTTTAAAACTCAGTCAGTTGCGGTCTGTACTTTAAGGGGTAACAAGTTGGCCTGGGAAGAGCACTCCAGGCAGAAAGGAACCGCCGTCCCTGTGGCAGCTGAGCGCTCCACATGCCACTCGGGGGTACAAAAGGCTGTCCTTTACCCCAAGGGAGTGCGGAGCCTGGAAGAACTGAGGGGCCAACAAGGAGAACCCGTTTTTAACGGGTCCCTGTGGTCCATACTCAGAGACTGACTGTGGAGGCAGTGGTCTCAACCGGGGAGATGCGTGGCTTGGTCGTCCGAACGAAGGGATGCTCCTGGCACGTGGTGGTATCTGGGGTGCTGCTCAACACGCCAGGGTGCCCAGGGCAGACCTCACAACCGAGAACCACTGGCCCCAATGTCAACGGTGCGGAGCCCGAGGAGCCCTGGTGCCGGGGATCAGCGAGCAGCTGCGGCCGCTTGCAGGGAGGACCCGGGGAGAGAGCACCGCACAGGAGGCAAGTCGGGAAGCCGGGTCCCGGCTGCAACTCTGTGGCTCTGGGTGGTTCGGACCCGTTCCCGCGCCTCAGTTTCCCCACGTTAGAAGGCCGACACGAGTTATCCGAGCAAAGCGCTCAAGGCAGTGCCCAGGCATCAGCCACCATTCTCGCCTCGGCCGTCACGCTCCCTAAACCGTTTGGAGCGTGGGGCGGCGGGCTCTCACCTTCGCGGCCTCCCTGAAACTTCACCCGGATCGTCTTGTCGATGTACTTAGATAAGTCCAAGATGCTCTCTTTTTTCTTCTTCTCTTTGTCCTGCAGGGAAAGCAGAGCGCGTGAGGCGCAGAGCGCCCACGAGTCCCGCGCCGCCCGCCCAGCCGGCCCGCCGCGCGCTCACCGCCATCTTGCTGCGCCGCGCCGCTCGGCGCAGGCGCCGCGCCGCGCCCTTAGACCCTGCCCTCGCGCGCAGGCGCGGAGCGCACAGGGCGCAGTCGCGCCCAAGCGCGACGGGGCGTTGCTGGGAAACAACTGCCGACGCCTGCGGCTGGGACCGGCCGACATGGCGGCGGCGGCGGCGGCGCTGGCGCGGTTCGCGGCGGCCTTCTTCCTCCTCGCGGCCCAGGTGAGGCTGCGTCGGCCCCGCCGGCCCCGCCGGGTGCGGCCCCCAGGCCCTCTGCCCCGGCCCCGCGCAAGCCCCGGCCGGCCTGGCTTGGGGGTCCGCTTCGGGTTTGCGCGACCCCGCGCGGGTGGCCCGCGGGCCGGGAGCCCGGCCGTGACCTTGCGGGCCTGTCCCCGGCCAGTCTCTTTTCCTTGCCTTGGAGCCCTCCTCAGCTGCAGCGTCACTCAGCTGTGCCTGGGTCTGAAGTTTGGGAATTCCCCTACCTCCGCAGCCCCTGCTCTGTCTCGAGGTCTCCAACCGCCGCCGGGGGCGCCTCTGCCTGGCCCCTTGGCCTTGGGCAGGGGGCTGCCCTTCCCCGAGCCTCAGTTTTCCCTCGCGCGCGTTGTTAGCGCTCACTCCCGTGGTTGCGGTAAGCCGTCCAGCGCGGCACCCAGCGCCTGACAGTGTCCGGGAGCGGCCAGGAGCTCATCCCGGGAGTGGGGTCGAATCGCCGCCCTGCATTTTGTCCCGTGACCTTGGGCCAGGGAGGTCCCCTCTTTGGGCGCCAGTTGCTCTTCTGCAAAAGGAAGAGAGGAGTGCAGCGAGGATTTAGCGAGATGATGCATGGGGTGATTTCTGTTCGGTGTGCATCTTATTCGGCACATAGGTGAACGGTCTCCCCGGGTATTGGGGGACCTGCCAGGAGGTGGCTGTTGTGCGTTATCATAAGCGCCTTTTTAATTTTCAAGTCCTCTCTCCCCCCTGGGTTATGCAGCTCTGGGAATGGTGTTCCTACAGCCCTGCGCCCGCAGCCATTAACCTTGGTCTGGCCAGTCCAGTCCGCCACCTCTCCACCGTAGCTCCTGGTGGCCAGTGTTCTCCCTGTGGTCACTTTTGTCTCCCGCATTCCCCAGTCCGTTCTCGACGCAGCAGGCGGGACCTCTTTGAAAGCGTGTCGGGTCTTGTTGCTTCCAGTTGAGAGGCTTCCCGGGCTTCCGGCGCACTCGGGAGGCCTCTGTGGTTTGGCGGCTTGGGAAGACGCTTCCCCTCCTTTTCTGTTTGCGGAGGGCACTCAGCTCTGTGGTCTTCCCCGTTTCACTGGAGTGCCCCTGGTCTCCTTGGTCTCAACTTGCTTGTTCTTCCGCCCTCCCGGAAGAAGCTCCCTGGGATGTCCCCTCCCCAGCCCCCAGCACTCCTCCAGATGCTCATTTCCTCAAGTCTGAGCAAGTTGAGGGCAGGGACTTTGAGCTCTCCAGACATTTTGAAAGAGAGCAAAGTGAGAGAGAAGTGGACAAAGGGTAATGGGAGCACCATGGAGGGAGTGACCCAGTTTACTTGGGGAGGCTTTTCAGAAGCAGAGGCACCTACAGGGTGTTCTGAAGGATGAATAAGAGTTTGCCAGGTCTCACAAAAAAAAAAAAAAAAAAAGGAAAAATATTCCATGCTCATGGATTGGAAGAATGAATATTATTAAAATGTCGATACTACTCAAGGCAATCTATATATTCAATGCAATCTCTATCAAAATACCACCAGCATTCTTCACGAAGCTAGAACAAACAATCCTAAAATTTCTGTGGAACCAGAAAAGACCCCGAATAGCCAAAGCAACCCTACAAACAAACAAACAAACAAACCAAAAAAACCCAAAGCTGGAGGCATTGCAATTCCGGACGTCAAGCTGTATTACAAAGCTGTCATCATCAAGACAGTATGGTACTGCCACAAAAACAGACACAGATCACTGGAACAGAATAGAAAACCCAGAATCGGCCCACAAATGTATGGCCAGCTAATCCCTGACACAACAGGAAAGAATATCCACTGCAATAAAGCCAGTCTCTTCAGCAAATGGTACTGGGAAAACTGGACAGCGACATGCAGAAGAATGAACTTGGACCATTTTCTTACACCATACACAGAAACTCAAAATGGATGAAAGACCTAAACGTTAAGACAGGAAGCCATCAAAATCCTAGAGGGAAAAGCAGGCAAAAACCTCTTTGACCTTGGCTGCAGCAACTTCTTAATCAACACGTCTCCAGAAGGAAGGGAAACAAAAGCAAAAATGAACTATTGGGACCTCATCGGATACACAGCTTCTGAACAGCAAAGGAAACAATCAACAAAACTAAACGGCAGCCAACAGAGATGGGAGAAAATAATTGCAAGTCCATATGAGATAAAGGGCTAGTATCCAAAATCTATAAGGAACTCATCAAACTGTACACCCAAAACACAAATACTCCAGTGAAGAAATGGGGAAAAGACATGAATAGACGCTTCTCTAAAGAAGACATCCAGATGGCCAAGAGACACATTAAAAGATGCTCAACATCACTGTCAGGGAAATACAAATCAAAACCACTTTGAGATGCCACCTCACACCAGTCAGAACTGCTAGCAAGAACTAGGTATTTTTGCTAGGTATTTATCCAACGCATATAGGTGTACTGTTTCAAAGGGGCACATGCACCCCAATGTTTATGGCAGCGCTATCGACAGTAGCCACAGTATGGAAAGAGCCCAAATGTCCGTCGAGGGATGAACGGATAAAGAAGATGTGTGTATGTATATACATATATATACACCCCCACACACATATACATACATGTATATACAATGGAGTATTACTTGGCAATCAAGAATGAACAACATGGATAGAAGTAGAGGGTATTATGCTAAGCGAAATTAGAGAAAGACAAATATCAGATCACTCCACTCATGTGGAATTTAAGATACAAAACAGATGAACAGTAGGGAAGGGAAACAAAGAAATAAAAACAGGGAGAGGGACAAAACCTAAGAGTTTAAAAAAATTTTTTTAACGTTTTTTATTTGTTTTTGAGAGACAGAGAGAGATAGCCAGAGCATGGGAGGGTCAGAGAGAGAGGGAGACATAGAATCTAAAGACAGGCTCCAGGCTCTGAGCTAGTTGTCAGCACAGAGCCTGACGTGGGACTCATGAACCGTGAGATCATGACCTGAGCCGAAGTCGGACGCTTAACCGACTGAGCCACCCAGGCACCTCCTTAATGTTTATTTTTGAGAGAGAGACAGTGTAAGCGGGAGAGGGGCAGAGACAGACAGACAGACAGAACCTGAAGCAGGCTTCAGGCTCAGCTGCCTGCAGAGAGCCTGATGTGGGCCTCAAACTCAAGAACCACGGATCATGACCGGAACCGAAGCCAGTTGCCCAACTGACAGCCACTCAGGTGCCCCAAGAGACTCATATACAGAGAGCGAGCTGAGGGCTGCTGGAGGGGAGGCGGGGGGATGGGCTAAATGGGCGAGGGGCATTGAGGAGGACACGAGTTGGGATGAGCACTTAGTGTTATATGGAGGGAATGAATCACTGGATTCTACTGAAATCATTATAGCACTAGATGCTAACTAACTTGGATGCAAATAAAAAAAACCCCTAAATATATTATTTAAAAATATGGGGAAAATAAAAGCTGAAGCAAATGTGACAATAGTGAGTTGAGGGGCTCCTGGGTGTCTCAGTCAGTTAAGCATCTGAGTTGGGCTCAAGTCATGATCTCGCGGCTGGTGGGTTCAAGCCCTGCATCAGGCTCTGTGCTGACAGCTCAGAGCATAGAGCCTGCATCAGATTCTGTGTCTCCCTCTTTCCCTGCCCTTCCCCCTTTCACACGGTCTCTCTCTTTTTCAAAAATAAAAGAAGATAGTTGAGCTGAGTACGTATTTCATACTATTATAATATGGTCGAGTTATTTTATATTTTATAATGAAGAGAAAAACTGTAAGTAAATAATAAAAAGTTAAATAAATAACTTTACATTAAACAAGAAAGAGTTTGCCAGGTCTCAAGGCAGAGCGCGGGTGTTGCCCGGTGATGGGTGGAGCTTGAACAGAGGTGGAGGTGTGAGAGCCGATTTATTTTTAGGTGAGGCGTCCACTTTGGCTGGTTTGTAGGGTGATACAGTGCTCACCCCTGAGAAAGATGACACTCCCGAAGGAGGCCCATGGGCTGCACTTGGAGGCTGGGGTGTCCTCTTCGGCAGCCGGGCAGGGGGAGGGGCGGCGGTGGGCGTGGCTGGGGGTGGAGGCAGCCTCTCTGGGCGGGGCGGTGGGCGGGGCGGACCTAGCTGGGCGGGGCTCCCGGTGCTGGGGCGGTTGGACTTTCTCCCCAGCTGGAACTTTGCCCTTCACGCGAGCTGACGGGGCACCCCAGTGCTTGCTCTTCCGGAACAGAGCCCGGGTCTGAAGTCTGTTTGCCCTGAGTCAGGACAGATGGCCTTGTGGCGTGTGGGTGTGGTTCTCTGGAGAAGTTTGGGTCCCGATGCCTGAAAATAAGACCAGCTTCCCGCCGCGTAGGAGCTACTTGCCGACCGCCCTCAGTCGTTAGCTGCCATTTTGTGACCCTGGGGGAGGGGCTCCCCAAGTATACACATCTCCACCCCGTTGCTGCAGGATGCGTACTGTAGAGGCCAGGAACAGTTCTGAAGTCAAGCCAGTACCC
>PJEM01019012.1:0-17123 GCA_004023845.1 Helogale parvula
TGGCTCCGAATGTTTGTCCGTCTCCTAGTAACCGCGGTTTCATCTGGGAGCTGCTGCAGAGAGACATGGCCCGGGAGTCAGAGCTCAAGAGTAAGTGCGCCCCCAGCGCTCCGACGGCGCCGCCCGACGTTTGTTGGCTGTGTGATCGCCCAGACCCGCGCGGCTCTGAACCCGGAGTAAAAACCAGAACCGCTTCTGGCGGCTGCGCCTCAGCCCCGGGCCACCGGGTTTGGGACGGCGTGGGGGGCGCGGTGCCTCCTCCGAACGTTTCAGGCCACGTTCAGAGGAACAGGGCCGTGTGCGCGCGTGCGAGTGCACGCGAGTGTGCAGGTGGCACGTGTGCGCACGCGCGTGCGTCCCCCGGGAGGCGGAACCAGGAGGGCGGGATCTCCTGAAGCTGCGGGGGCGCCCTGTGCAGGGAGCCCGCTTCGGGGGCGCGGTCGGGGCACAGCCTCCGGCGGACCCCGCTGAGCGGCCCCGGCCCCGGAACGGCCGCCCCGTTGGTGCGGTTCCACTCCCCCCGCCCCGCAGGCCGGGGTCCCTGCGGCGCGTGTCCACTGACCCCAAAGCCACTGCGGTCCCACCCCGCGGCGGCCTGCAAACCGGCTTGTTGGCTCGGCTGGCTTAGAGCCGAGAGAAAGCGATCCGGATTGAGCACCGAGTCCGAATGATGAAATCCCGGAACGAAAAGTCCCTGCGCGCAGGTGCCTGCGCCCCCTTCCGTGGGCGCGGGCGGTGGGCGGGCGAGAGCTCGGGCCTGCAGGCAGCCTCCCGTGTGGACCTGTCCTCAACGCCCTGTGCCTCGGTTTCCTCCGCGGTGAGACGCGGGGTGGTGATAGCCCGCGTCCCGCGAGTTCTTGGCCCATTTCTTCTGTTCCCAGTGCGAGGACTCAGCTGACTGTTCATGAACCCTCCGTCCGTCCCTTTTCTTTTCATGGAGACGCCAGGTGACCATGCCGTCCCGTGACAATCTCCTGTCCCCAGGGCAGGGCACGGGGTCCCACGGAACGGCCGGGTGTGCGATTTCCGCACTCTCCGACAGCCTCTGTGCCCGCGGGCGGCCGGCTTCCCACGCCCCGCGCGGCCCCCTCCCGCCGTGGGCGTTGCGCCCCCTGCTCTGCGCGTCCGCGGGGCTCCTTGCGGAAGCGGGGCGGCGAGGCGGGTGTCCCCGGACGTGGTCAGGCGTGGGCCGCACGCCGAGCCCCTGTCGGCCTTGCGGGGTTCGTGCGCGGGCCCCCAGTTTCCAGCGGGGGTGGAAACACGCAGGCGCCTCCTTTGATCTTGGGATTTCTTAATAAGTGCGTATTCGGTGCGTGGGAAAGTAGGGGAGAAATCCGTTGCCGGCGGATCCCGCGCAAAGAGACGGGGTGAAATGCAAGGGTATGGGCCGCCGGGTCCCGCAAATGAGTGGGGGTAGGATGCAGCTTCCCTTGTTTCTTCTTTACCACGCAGCCTCCGGCCCCCCGGGGCGCAGGCAGTGGAGCCTCTGACTCTTGACTTTGGTTCAGGTCATGATCTCATGGTTTGTCGGTTTGAGCTCTGCGTCAGGCTCCGCCCTGGCAGTGTGGAGCCTGCTTGGGATTCTCTCTCTCTCTCTCTCTCTCTCTCTCTCTCTCTCTCTCTCTCTCTCTGCGTCTCTCTCTCTCTCTCTCTCATTCTCTCTCTCTCTCTCAAAATGAATAAATAAAACAGTTCGTAGCTGGGGACCCTCTGAGGGACAGAGCACAGTGTGGCACAGAATAAACTTATATTCTCCTCTGTCCTCAGGGACAGAGGCCCAGTCGGGTCTGTTCCTCAGGGCTCCGGCCTCTCTGGCCACACCTGCCCCTCAGGGCAGGGAGCCTGTGGGATCCCCCTATTTACTCTGCATTCTTTCCTTTTCGATATATATTTTTAAGGTTTTGTTTTATTTATAACTAAGGTTTTATTTTTAAGTAATCACCACACCTAGTGCAGGACTCAAACCTACAACCCAGAGATCAAGAGTTGCACGCGCCACCGACAAGGCCAGCCAGGTGCCCCACTTTTCTCTGATTCTTGCCTCTGGCACGGCCCACAGGGTTGCTTGAAGCCTCGAGTGTGGAGGTGAGGGACACAGCCCCGCCAGAGGTCGCGGGTTCCCCAGGTTACCAGAGATCAGGTGACACGGGGAGGTGATCGGTCGTAATTTCGATGTGAGAGAGCAGTTGCTTCTGTCGTGAAAAAGATGAGCTACCGAACACCTGTGTTTAAAATGTCACGTGCTGGGGCGCCTGGTGGCTCAGTCAAGCATCTGACTTCGGCTCAGATCATGGTCTCATAGTTCATGAGTTTGAGCGCCGAGTCAGGCTCTGCGCTGACAGCTTGGAGCCTGGAGCTTGCTTTGGATTCTGTGTGTCCCTCTCTGTCTGCTCCTCCCCTGCTCGTGCTCTGTCTCTCAAAAACAAATAAACATTAAAAGAAAATTTTAATGCCAAAAGCTAACATTTGAAATATTTATTAATTAAAACCTAGTCCAGAAAACCTACCACTGTCTTTTATGAGTATCTATTCCAAATTGGTTTGGTTTTACTGAAAGCAAATTTGTTTCCTGATTATTTTGTAAAGAACCAAATTTTCCAAAGAATTCTTTAAACCTTGTCTTTTTTTGTCGGTTTGAGATGGAAGTGCATGCACATAACAATGGTTTCAGGTTGAGAAATAGTTAAAATATCTACTGCCGGCATGGGGTCCCGGGACATTATCACAAGAGATAGTATTATTGCAGAGAGAAAGGAAGTCGGATTCTCTAAATCTAGTGAAGCAAGTGTTGTTGCAATCTAAGGAAAACTATTCTTTTTTAAAAAAATTTTTATAGTTTATTGTCAAGTTGGTTTCCATATAACACCCAGTGCTCTTCCCCTCCTCCATGACCATCACCCCCTCCCCTTCCCCCCTCCCGCTTCAGCCCTGTTTGTTCTCAGTGTTCAAGAGTCTCTCATGGTTTGCCTCTCTCCCACTCTTTTCCTCCCTTCCTCTCCCCATGGTTCTCTGTTAAGTTTCTCCTGTTCCACTTATGAGTGAAAACATAGGTATCTTTCTCTGCCTGACTTATTTCGCTTAGCATGACACCCTCAAGTTCCGTCCACGTTCCTACAAATGGCCAGATTTCATTTTTTCTCATTGCCATGTAGTACTCCATTGTGTATATAAACCACATATGCTCGATTCACTCATCAGGTGATGGACATTTAGGCTCTTTCCATGATTTGGCTATTGTTGATGTTATGCTCAGATCACAATATCCCCAAAAACCAGAGACCACCAGGGAGACCGAGTCACGTATGCAAAAGCAAAGGGCGTTTATTTGGGCTTAAGCTTGGGCTCCCAGACCTCACCAACGCAGTGCATCTGTGCTGAGAGCCCCAAACGATAGCTGAGCAGGATTTTTATGGGGTTCGGAGAGGGGGAGCTACAAAGAACTGTGACATAGGTACAGTAATCCAGTCACAATCACACAGCAGCCCTAGCAACCATCTTAACCACTCAGAATTTTTAGGGCATCCGTTACATTTGGAGGGACCCACTCATGACATTTGGGATATCTTTAAAACAACCAATTACGGGGTGGGCTGAGAGCCCCACGTGGGGTTTGGGCAAGTGGCGAGCGATTGGCTAACTAACATTGAACAGTTATCTCTGGTCCCAGCCCCAAGCCTCCGCCCTTAGGAATGTCTGATATGCCTTCTGGCCCTCCCTGATTGGGTGTTGTGAAGGCAGTCTTTGTTCAGACAATGTGTGCTCTTTTCTTTCGCTGTTTGATCATTCTGGGGAAACTGAAACTCAGGCCTACTAACTAGGGGGGAAATATAAAGCCTGTCACGGCGTTAGTTTGGTCTTTCAGCTGGCAGCGCCGCTATGAACATTGGGGTACATGTGCCCCTATGCATCAGCACTTCTGTGTCCCTTGGGTAGATCCCCAGCAGTGCTATTGCTGGGTCACAGGGGAGTGCTATTGTTAATTTTTTGAGGAACCTCCACACTGTTTTCCAGAGTGACTGTACCAGTTTACATTCCCACCAACAGTGCAGGAGGGGGCCCATTTCTGAGGAAAACTATTGTAAGGCGAATGATTTTGCTGATTTTCTGGTGGTGTCACATCCTTTTTGAACATAAAATAAACAGGACAACAAAGCACTCGAACTCCCTCTTTCTCCTGTTTTCCAAAGAGAGTTGGTATAATGTACGTGATGGTGAACTTTAGTCCTCAGCTTAGCTAGGCCACTGTGCCCAGATATTTTGGTCAAATTTCATTCTTTATGTTTCTGTTGAGGATGCTTATTGGATGAAATTAACATATTTTATATCAGTGGACTTTGAGTAGAGCAGACTGTGCTCTGAAATGTGGGTGGGCCTCGTCTAATCTGTTGAAGGCCTTACTAGAATAAAAACTGACTTCCCAGAGCAAGAGGGAGTTCTCCAGCAGAGCCTTGGGTATGAGGTTGTTTCTAGAATAACCATGTAAGCCAGTTCCTAATGACAAATCTCTTCGTATATGCTCTCTACACACACCCCCCGGGCTCTGTCCTCCAGAGAAGCCCAACAAATACCGTGTGTCTTTACTGCCTTCTTTAACTGTTGATGCCTTTGATGAAGGAGGAGCATCTGTCCTGGAAAAATGTTCTATTAACATTTTAACATTTTATAAGCTAATCAACAGGGAGGGGGCCGCTGTGCTCTGGGCTGGGCCACACTCCCCAGGTGGGGAGAGCTCTGGAATGGCCCAAGTGTCCCTGCCCTCCAGGGGACGCTCGGCATAGCCCTCAAGCCTCCGAACAGGAGGACTGAGTGCTCTCGGACGGGCTGGGTCCCACCAGAGGCCTCAACACAGGAAGCAGGTGGGGAGGGCCTGAGCTAACCACATGAAGCTGGTCATAGAGGAGGGGTCAGAGGTTGGGGGGCATGAGAAGTATGCGAAGAGGGTTCAGGGATGAAGGCGGGCATGTGTTCAAGAATGAGGGCAGCTGCAAGGAGCCGAGAGTGACCCCCACCGACAGCCAACACGGAAGGGGGCCCCAGTCCCACCATCACGGGAACTGGATTCTGTCGACAAAGGAATAAGCCTGGAAGCAGGTCCCCCTCTCCCCACCCTCTGCACCCCGCCCCAAGCTTCCAGGAGCTCAGCTAGGCCCACAGTTTGGTATCCGTGTTGTGATGTCCTGAGTGGAGAACCCAGCCCCGTCAGGCTGAAGTTCAGACCACACGACCTTGAGCCACGCATGGGTTTGAAGCTGCTGTTTGTTGTACTTTGTTACACGGTCATAGATGCCACTCCAAGTCTTCCTGTTCTCTGGAACTTTCTTTTCATAGGTGAAAACATAGGAAATTCTGTGTCCTTACTTCTCAACATAACTTTTGGACGCGGGTTGCTCAGGGAACTGGGTTTGCATGTGGCGCGGGTCCCGGAAAGCCCTGTCCCAGAGCCCAGGCACTTGAGGAATAAGGGAGCCGGTCCAACAGTCTGGGTACAAACGCTGTGTTCAGGAATCTCCTCGTGTCCCCGGACCTCTGACCCCTCCTCTGCAACCAGCTTCACATGATGAGGTCAGGCCCACCCAACATGCCACCTGTCTTGATGTTTCTGGACCCAAGCAGGCCCCTAAGTCCTTCTGCCTCCCTTTTACAACACAGGGACGGAACTGGTCACAGCCAGAATCATCGCGGGAACCTGCGATGTGGGGCGGGCCTGGACGGGGCTGTGCGGGGCGGGCCTGCCTTCCCGCTCTGTTTTCAGCGCCCTCTGCGGCCCAGGAGTCGGGTCTGACGGCTGCTCCCCCGGGGTCTCTGGGAAGTTACGCCGTGCGCTCTGCTCCGTGCCCGCCCGAGGACCGCTCCTTGCCATAGGCTCGCGTCGGACCAGAAGCAGGTGGCCGGGTGCGCCCGCGACGACAGGCCTTCCGGGAAACAGGCCCCGTTCGCTGGGCGTCCGTCCTGCACCGCGCGCTTTGCTTCTTGGCCAAAAGCGATTCCATTTGGCCTCCGATCGACCTGACCCGTTGGAGCAGGATGATGACCCTGACCAGTCAGAGGCGGAGACTGCGGTGCAGAGAGATTTCGGAAGCGCTTCCAGCTCACGTGGTTAGGCGTCGGATTCAAAACGCCGGGTGTTCTCCGTTTTCTGTCCAGGACTGTGTGTGCACGCAGAGCCTGGCCTCGGGGACATAAGGAAGCAGGGCCCCTTGTGGGGGGAGCCGGAGTCCCCTCAGCTTCCCCTCCGAGGCCCCTGTCCTCTACAAGGGGGGCTGGGGGCTGAAGGGGCGACTGGCCTGGCAGCCCCTGGGGCTTCCGTCAGGGACCCTGGGGCGTCTGGATGTTGAGAAGGAAAATCGGGAGTATTTGTTTCGTGATTGGGCGTCGCTAAGCATCGTCATTGTGAACTGTCCTTACGCCGTTGACCTTTCTGCTCAAAGCCTTGCTGGAGCCGTAAGCAGCCCTGCGCTGAATCCGGAGCCTCCCCCCTGCCCCCTGGCTTCGTGGGGCGGGGCCCCTGCCTTTCCTTCCTTCTTTCTTCCCGTGTGTGTCTCTCTCATTCCTTCTTTCCATTCTTCTTTCTCTTTCCTTCTTTTCTTCCTTCCTTCCTCCCTCCCTCCTTTCTCTCTCTCCCTCCCTTTCTTTCCTTTCTTTCTTCCTCTCTCTCTCTTTCCTGCCTTCTTTCCTTCCTCCCTTCCTCCTTCCCTCCTTTATTTGTCTCTTCTTCCCTCCTCCCTCCCTTTCCTTCTTTATCTCTCTCTTTCCTTCCTTCCTTTGTCTCTCTCTTTCCCTACTTCCTTATTTCCTTCCTTCCTTCTTTTTTTTCTTCCTTCCTCTTTTCTTTTTCTCTCTTTCTTTTTTCTTTTCCTTCCTTCCTTCCTTCCTTCCTTCCTTCCTTCCTTCCTTCCTTCCCTCCCTCCTTCCTCCCCCCCCCCATTTTATTTTTAAGTAATCACACTAGCATAGGACTGAAAACTGCCACTCCCACACCGAGAGTCTCGCGCTGTGCCCACTGAGCCCGCCGGGCGCCCCTGCGCCTCGGGCACCAGCAGCCCGTCGGCAGCCAGGCCCGGCCTGCGTGCTCTCTCCTCCCTGTGTCTGTCACCTGGTCCCCCGGGACGGGGACGCGCCGGCCCAGCACTTGTACACGCCGCGGTCTCACTGTCTCCTTGCGGAACTCCTCTTTGACGGCCTGCTTCTCTTTCCTGCCCAGTTTCCCCGAGGGGGCGGCGCTGCGAGGTGCCGGGGGTTAAGACCCTGTGCAACCTCACCGAGCTGCTGAACAGACTTCAGAAAGCCCACAGAGACGACGTCTATCTTTACACGTCTGGGCACTTGAACCCCAACAAGCTCTACAGGCCCCCCGAGACCATCCTGTACCACTGGCCCGGTGCCAGCCGGCCGAGAGGGGCGAGCGTCCCCAAGGCAGAGAGGCCATCTTACAGGAAGACGGCGCAGATGCAGGACGCGCGGGCCGACGCCGCCGTCCACACGGCCCTGGGGCCGCGCGAGGCCCGGCTCGCCCCGCCTCTCCGGCACCTGCGCCCCGCGGAGCCGGGCCTACGGCCGTCCGAAGAGGAGCTCGTTCTCAGGGAGGCCCCGTGCAGAGCCTGCTCTCCGGCGCGGCGGGGCAGGGAGGAGCTGAGGCTGCCGGAGATGAGGGTCCTGAAGTCCCGGGCGCCGCCGTCCAGCCGTCAGTGCGTCACGGGCCCCCGACGTGAGGACGAGTTCTGCTACATCAGCTCCTACTTGGGCGGCCTCACGAAGGCGGACAAGTACCGGAAGTTCTTGCGTTTCCAAAGAGAAGTCCTCGCAAAGCAAGACCTCCTGAAGAGCGACTTCACGGGGAGCAAGGTCGCCGTGCGCCACGAGCGGAAGCTGGAACAGGTGAGGAGGGTGGTGTGGGGTCCCGAGGGCGCCCCCCAGCTCCAGGGGCCCGAAGGTTGTGGGTGGTTCTCCGCACCCAGACATCTCATTTACCTTTCCGGGTGGGTGGCATGTAGTCTACCCACCAGTTGCTGGGAACATCTGACATGAAGTAGCTTATAACGGGGAGAAGTGAAACAAGGCTGAGTCCCGACGCTTAATCAGTTGGAGGTGATTTCACAGGGGGCGCATCAGCGCTCTGGCAGCCATGATAAATACCATGTTCATGGATAGTAGATGCATCTGAGAGAGGTTTGCCTAACTCGCTATGAAACCAGTGAGGGGAGAGTGAGGCGGGAGTAGACAGGTGACATAGGTACATTCTGCCCAGAGTCACTCATGTCTTTGGAAGATAATTAGTGTGATGGATAGTGCTTTGGGGAACTCCCAGGGGCTCTGAGTCCTGCATAGTGACCTGGCATGTGATGCACGAGAGAGAATGAGGGAAGAGAAGAAGTGGCAGCGAGCCTGAGAAGGAGCCAAAACCGAGGAGGGTTGTGGCTGAGAGATCTAATGGGAAGAGAAACACACTGTGGGTGCAGTGAATCCTTGAATACAGGGGGCAAGGGGGTGAATGAAGAAAACAAAAACAAACACGCCTTGGACAATGAAGCAATCTGACCTGCTCAGCACTGGTTGGAGGGACTCTGATGCACCTTGAGTTGCTGCCTGGCTCTGCCCAGACCCAGCCCTGGGCTCGTGGGAGCTGGGCCCTCTGGTAGAAAGCCCCATGGAACTTCTCATTTCTCCACCTGAGAAACTATTGGGAAAGGAATATTAAGACATCCTGAAATGTCTGGTTCTGTTTTTTCCACCAGGAGCTCCAAAAAGTATGCGAATGTGAGCCCCGACAGTTCAACAGACTGCAGGTCTACGGAAAGGTCTTTGAAGATATTTGCAATAGCTCTTTGATATTTGGTGATCTCTTGAGAGAAGTTAAGGTATTAGTACATATTTAATTGTCACATAACAATTGAGAGCCATTCATGACATTCTGCACACGGGACCGAGTTCTTACAGAGTTTCTGCCCCGTATCACGGCTTCCATTCTACGGAGAAGGAAAGTCACTCACAGACCCAGAGTGATGTGCTTATGGCCACGCAGATCACAAATGGGCCACGTGAGTACACAATCCACTAGCTCACTCCTTTAGCCCATTTTTTCCCCACTAATGCTTTCTGATTATTTGCAGTTTATAAATTGTACACATGTATCATGTAAACATTTGTAATTGTGCATAATAATTCTATATAAATTCTTATGAAATTGTTGGGATTTCATGATGGACGTGACCTTCATATCAAAGGCGAGTTTGGGGTATCTTCCGTGTCTTGCTATTATCCAGATCCTAAAGACAAGGATACTTAAAAGCAGGGACACAGTGGCCTGTTCTCCAGACAACGTCCCCATCCCTTGGGGGCCCATCTCAGGCAGGTCCGCAGGGCCCAAGTCCACAGCGCACCCATATGCCAGGAGGTCACGTGTTGTGTGTGTGTGTCAGGGTCTTTGATGATGCTCTTCAGAGGTGATCAACAGTGACCACTCAAACCTGTGTCAGGGTCGGTGAGATTTTATACACTTTGTTATGTGTGTGGTTAAGATGCTGAAGGAATTTTTTATATTTTTTAAAATGACCTACACTGACATCCTTAACTTCCATGTTACTTCTACGTGCAAAGAAACTTCCATTGTAGTGTTAAGCATATTTTCAACAGATTTTTTTGTTTGCTGTAGGATGAATATGAACTCTACATGGTGATACTTCTGCACTCCCAGACCGCGTCACAGTATGAGGTAACGGATGATCCTACATGTATCTAAGTGGGGCCTGTTCCTCATGCCTTCGTATTTCATGGGCAGGAGAAAACACTCAGGATCCAGGAGGCGCCAGCAGTGCCTCCACGGTAGAAACGCCACATGCCTGCTGAGGGACCTTGTGGGTGAGGTCTTGACCTTCTGCTCACAGGGAGCAGGAGCGCTGGGGTCGGGGAGGGGCGTACACACTGCTTGTGTTGTGCCTGTGTCTCTGGCCACCAGTTCTCGGGATCTCTCTGCCTCTTCCCGCTGTAACTCTGTCCTCACGTGACACTTTCACTCAGCACTGACCCTCTCTTTTCTCTGTCTTTTCCCAGTTTTATGATATGTTTGCTCACCTTTATGCCGATAATCCCCAGCTGCATCTGTGTCGCCCAGATACTTCCTGGGAGTTCCAGATTATACCTGTGGCCAGAGATAATCCCATTGGATATTGACACTGAGGTGTCTGGGGCAGGCAGGTCACAGACCTAAAAATAGGAGATTATCCTGAATTACCTGGGTGTCGCAATCTAATCCCACAGGCCCCTACAAGCAGAGGCCCACCTCTGCTCCCCTGGCTGGGGTCAGAAGGGGAGTCTGGGAGATTCCCCGAGACGGAAGGATTCCATGGCCACTGGGGGCTCTGGGATGGATGGCCCCCGTGCGGGCCTTAGGGAGGGGCGTCCAGGAGCTGAGAGCCGGCAGGGACAGGACCTCAGTCCTACAACCTCGAGGAAGTGGGTCCTGCCGAACGGCCCGAGTGATCCTTCAGATCCTGCCCCGGAGCCTTCAGAAAGGAAGGGAGCCCAGCCGGTACCGTGGTTTCTGCCCAGGGAGGCCCTGGCAGGGCCCAGCAGGGCCACCCAGACTCCCGCCCCACGGGACAGAGTGAGGGGCTCCTTTAAGCCACTGCATTCGTGGTTATTTGTTACAACAGCAGTGTAAAACTAAGAAACTGCCCCGTAAGTATCTCAAAACAGCATTTCCAACTTTAAGTTGTTCTTTATTGCACATTAACTACCACAGTGTGTGTGTCTGTGTGTGTGTGTGTGTGTGTGTGTGTGGTCTTATCTCACTGATGCCTAACAATGGCCTCCTAGATGATACATCTTTCCCCATGAGGCAGCTGAGCTGGCCTGAACAGTGTCCTCTAAAACACCGTGTCCACCTGGGGGCTGTGAGTGTGACCCTCCTGGGAAATAGGGTCTGTGCAAGTATAATTAGGTTAGGGTCAGGTCATTAGGGTGGGTCCTAATCCAGTGACTGGTGTCCTTCTAAGAAGACGGGAGTTTGGACCCGGACACAGTCATGGGACGCGGAGATCAGAGCAGGACGTAGACTGACATAAATCTCTCCCCAGACCACAGCAGTAATCACGTAGAAATGGCCTGGGACACAGACAGGGTGTCGGTAGTCACCAGGCAGCACCCAGGGAAGGCATGACGAGTGCCTCGCGGGGGGGGGGGGGCCCTGAGCAGCTCCGTCGGGTACGCGTCCGACCCTTGATCTGGACTCAGGTTGTGATGTCGGGGTTCGTGCTGACACATAGAGCCTGCTTGGGCTTCTCTTTCTCTCTCTCTCTCTCTTAAAGTAAATAAACAAACTTGATGGCTGTGTGAAGCATGCACAAGAGCACAGCGTCGGCACCTGACTGCGGGCGGCCCCCGGGTGTCCCGCCAGGCTGAGGTCCCTCCGGTGGGTGTTCTAGTAAAGAAAATGGACCGTGAGATTCACTCCATCACTCACAAAGAGTAAGAGAACGTAGCATCACTAAAACGACTTTTGACTTTTTGAATGCAATGAAGTTTCAGAATCGTATCTTATAAACTGGGAAGTACAGTTTCCTTGTATCTGAAGAACATCCCAGCATCATAAGGAGGTCAGTTCTGATTTACTCCTTAAATCGTTTCTTTTCATCTGTAACTTATATTATTTTATATTTTACTTTATTTTACTTTGTTTTTGAGGTAGACCTGGATTGCCATAAACTTCCCTCTTAGAACAGCTTCTGTTGTATCCCAGAAGTTCTGGACTGTTGTGTTTTCATTTTCATCTGGTGCCAGGTGCTTCTGGATTTCTTCTTTGACTTCTCAGTTAACCCGCCCATTGTGTTGCAGCGTGTTATTTTGTAGCGGGATTCTCGCACAGAGAGTCGTGACCGAGGCTTTCCTTTCCAGGAAGCAACTTCATTCCTGCCGGCACCGCTCAGTTGGGTTTGTGCCCGAAGAACTGAGCCCTGAATGCCATGTGGTGTAGATTTTTATATATTTTCCACTTCTTTGTCTCCCGTATATGGTAACATACAGACATGTAGTCTGATTAAGTGGTCTCATGTTACACACGTGAGGGATGTGGTCACGTACGCATGTAACCAGGAAGTCTCGAGGTTGTTTTTTCTTTCTGTGGTGAGGGGACCCTACCACAGTTTAACCTCTATGTATCTGTGATCTTTCCAGATTTTTTTCCTGTGGTTGATTTCTAGTTTCGTGTTGTTGTGGTTAAGAAAGATGCATGGTAGGATTTTGGTCTTTTTTAACCTGTCAGGACTTGTTTTGTCATCCGTTCCGGAGAATGGTCCATGCTCACCTGAAAAGGATGTGTATCCTGCTGCTTTAGGATGGAATGTTCTAAATATATCTTTTAAACACACCTGGAGCAACATGGTATTCAGTGCCGTTGTTTCTTTGTTGATTTTCTGATGGGATGATCTGTCCATTAATGTCAGTGGGTGTTGAAGTCCTCTACTAGTATGGTGTTACTATCAGTTAGGTCAGTTTATTAACTGCTGTATGTATTTGCATGCTCTCATGTTGGGTGCATAAATATTGACACTTGCATCTTATTACAGTGTCCCTTTGTCGCTATATAGTGTCCTTTGTCTCTTGTTACAGTCTTTGTCTTCAGATCTGCTTTGTCTAATGAGAGTATTGCTGCTTCAGCTTTTGTTCTGACATTTATTTGCATGATAGACATTCCTCCATTCCCTCACTTTTGTTTATTTTTTAATGTTTTTATTTATTTTTGAGAGAGAGAGAGAGAGAGAGAGAGAGAGAGAGAGAGAGACAGCATGAGCAGAAGAGGGTCAGAGAGAGAGGGAGACACAGAATCTGAAGCAGCTCCAGGCTCTGAGCTGTCAGCACAGAGCCCGATGTGGGGCTCGAACCCACAAACCATGAGATCATGACCTGAGCCGAAGCTGGACACTTAACCGACTGAGCCCCTCAGGCGCCCCTCCATCCCCTCACTTTTGATCTGCAGGTGTCTTTAGGTCAAAAATGAGTTTCCTGTAAGCAGTTGATAGACGAGTCTTATTTTATCCATTCTATCATCCTGTGAATTTTGATGGAGCATTTAGTCCACTTATATTCAGAATAATTATTGATAGATCTGTGTCTATTGCCATTTTGTTACTTATTTTGTGGTCATTTCTGAGGTTTTTCTCTGATCCTTCTCTTTCTCTCTTTCATGGTTTACTGGTTTTCCTCTGTGATATATTTGGACTTCTCTCTTTATTCTTTGTATATCTGTGATTGGTTTTTGATTTGTGGTTACCGTTAGGTGCGCATGTGACATCGTCTGTGCACCGTGGTCTGTACGAAGTTGATGGTCATTTAAGTTTGAGCCCATTCTTCACCCTCCTCTCCCCATTTTAGGTATATGGTGTCATCCTTTACACTTTTTTGTTCTATGATTTCCTTTATGGATTTTTTATAGAAATATCAGGGCTCCTGGGGGGCTCAGGCGGTTAAGCGTCTGACTTCAGCTCAGGTCATGACCTTACTGTTTGTGAGTTCGAGTCCCATTGTCGGGCTCCGTGCTGACAGCTCAGAGCCTGGAGCCTGCTTCGGAATCTGTCTCCATCTCTCTGCCCCTCCCCCCCCCTCTCAAATATGAAATAAAACACAAAAAAAGAAATATTCATGTTCACTGCTTTTGTGCTTCCTATTTTCACACCGTTACTGTTGGTCTTTTCTTTCCACTGAAAGAACCCCCTTTAATGTTTCATGCAGGTCTGGTTTAGTGGTTATGAACTCCTTTAGTTGTGTTTGTCTGGAAAACTCTTTATCTCTCCTTTTCAACATGATAGTCTCACTGGATAGATTATTTTTGACTGCAGATTATTTCTATTCAGCACTTTGAATATTTCATGCCACTTCTTTCCGGCTTGCAAAGTTTCGCTAAAATATCCGTTGATAGCCTTATGGAATTTCCCCTATATGTAACTGTCTCCTTTTGTATTGCCCCTTTAACAGCTTTTTTCTTTATCACTACATTTTGCCCATTGTAATTACAAGCTGTCATGGTGTGGATCTGCTTTTGTTGACTTTGTTGAGGGTTGTCTATGCTTCCTGGATCTGGATATCTATTTCCTTCCCCAGATTAGAGAGGTTTTCAGCTGTTACTTCTTCAAATAAATTTTCTGTCCTCCTTTCTCTTCTTCTGTGAGCCCTACAATAGGATAACTGTTGTTATGCTTGATGGAGTCACTGGCTTCCCTAAGTGTCATCTCATTTTGCATAATTTCCTCTTCTATCTTTTGTTCAGCCTGATTCCTTCCCATCACTCTGTCTTCTGGGTCACTAATTCATTCCTCTGCTTCTCCCTGCTGGTCATTCCATAAAGTGAGTTTCTCGTTTCATTTATTGAACCTTTTCTCCGTGCTAGGTTATTCTCTAGTTCTATGTTAAGGGTCTCACTGATGTCTTCTACTCCTTTCTCCAGTCCAGTGAGTATCTTTATGATTACTTTAAATATTCCAGGCATGTTACTTATATCTGTTTCACTTAGATTTCTGGCCATATCCTTGTCCTGCTCTTTCATTTGGGACAAATTCATTTGTTTTCTCATTTTATCTGAGTCTCTGTGGGCCTGTTTCTGTGTGTTACAAAGTCAGCTCTGTCTCCTGTTATGTAGGGTAGTGGCCTTAGGAGGAAGAGGTCCTGTAGTGCCATGCAGTGTAGTGTCCCTTGTCCCCAGGGAGTGTCTCCTTCAGGGAGTGTCTCCGACGTGTTCTGGGTACACTCTGCTGTTGTGTCCTGGCCAGTTCCTCCTCAGGCCAGGTG
This sequence comes from Helogale parvula, assembly GCA_004023845.1. Taxonomy (NCBI): domain Eukaryota; kingdom Metazoa; phylum Chordata; class Mammalia; order Carnivora; family Herpestidae; genus Helogale; species Helogale parvula. Next base: position 14,776 of record PJEM01019012.1, read on the forward strand.
TCTGAGGAGGCCGTCCTTGCCTGCTGTGGGGAGTGTTTGGTCCTTTGCCTGAATGTGGCACATTAACTAGATGTGCTCTAGTCTGCTTGTGAGATGAGATCTGTTGCCACCACCACTGGAACCAGGGCCCAGTAAGACTCCCAGGTGGGGAGTCATGGTGTCGGCAGGGGTTTCGGCCATTGCTCTGGGGCAGTTTGGGCTGCACCGGGACTGAAGCGAGCGTGGCTGGGAGGGCTGGCTCCACTGAGGCACAAGGCGGTCAGGCAGGGCCTGGTGTAAGCAAGTTAGCTAGTGTGCGTCCAAGCGCACTGCCCCAGGCGGTGGCCCTGTGCTCAAGCCGAGGGGTGGCGGAGAAGAATGTGCCTGCTGGTTCCTTTGTCTCTGGGACGGGGTCTCTGGGAACACTTTGTCCCTGGAACACACTCTAAGATGAGGAAACACCCTCACCACTGTGCGCTCCGGGCGCCCTTCAGACTGCGGTTTCCGCACTGTGTGTCTGTGGGCTGTTTGCCTTCTTTCCTCCAGCCGTCCAGTGCCCTCTGGGCTTTCCCTGGGCCATCCCCACTGACCCTTAAAACTCTAGGCTTGAAGCCCCACTGGTTGGAAGAACTCATGGACTTCAGCCCCTCTCACTTCCCAAACGAATTGCTTTGGGGATTTGTGTCCCGTGTGGGGTCCCTGGGGTCTAGTCTCTCTCCCGCCCTTCTTTGCGATCATGGCCCCATCCCACCACATCGGCAGGATCCATTTCTCCCCCAGACTGTGTCTCTGTGCTTCTGACCCCCTTTGACGTGACCTCTTCTCTCCCCTTGTTTGTGGAGTTTGTTCTGCTAGTCTTCAGGTCAATTTCTGGGGTCTTTAGGATGATTTTTTAAAAGATTTATTTTATTATGAGAGAGAGAGAGAGTGTGTGTGTGTGTGTGTGTGTGTGTGTGTGAGAGAGAGAGAGAGAGAGAGAGAGAGAGAGGGAATGCAGCATGAGTGGGGAAGGGGCAGAGAGAGAGGGGGAAAAGAGAGAATCTGAAGTAGAATCTGCACTGTCGGCACAGAGCCCGGTGCAGGGCTCCATCTCATGAGCTGTGAGATCATGACTTGCACTAAAACTACGAGTCAGATGCTTAACTAACTGAGCCATCCGGATGCCCCCGAAAAGTAAGCTTCGGTTTGATAGGAATAAGCAAAGGATCCAGCTGGGGGCCTGGGCTGTTCCTCAGTTTTCGAGGTTGAGTCCGAAAGGAATGTATGTGCGCTTACTCCAACTAAACACCAGCGTGGAGAGTTCCCTGGCCAGCAGGGCCTCAGCTCCTTCTTTCTGTTTCTGGAAACGTGGCAGCCCATCACCTAAGGAGGCAGAGACCTTTGTGTCTCCATGTTTGAGTCCAGCGCTGCTTTATATCCATGCAGAATAATTGCATTAAATGGTTTTTCACCAACTAACTCGTGCAGAGGATAATATAGTCGGAGCGCGTTACGGAGCATCTCCTCTCCCCACACAGGCCTCCAGTGAAACCCACCACTTCTCAGTTGTCTTAATAAAATAAAATAAAACCTTTAAAAATTTTAAAACAATATTTTATCCAGATCTTTACACAATGAGTTATCCTTCCTCCAGTATTTTCTTCTGTATTTACCTGTTTTACCTACAGTTTCTGTTCTGACTCAAAATACCTTGAACACACTGTAATCACAGAGAAGGAGCATTTCCGCCCTTCCCGTGTGTGTCTCTCCCGCTATGGCCCTGTCCCGCCCAGACGCTGCTGGCTGATGCCAAGGGGCTGGAGAGAAGGTCCGTGAAGACGGCAGACGTCCGCCAGGCCAGGGAGGAGCTGAGGGCGACTGTGACGGCCACCAGAGCTGCCCTGGAGCATAACGACAGGTGAGGGTCAGCAGCCTGATTTTATTTGTGTTGGGTTCTACCATTGGACAGCGTACTAAAACCACATGACAAGCATATACTTACATTTTCTTTGCATTTGTTGGGGGAGACGTGTGGCCTCTACTCATAGCACGCCTGTCCTCTGGGCTCTCTCCTGAGCCACCACATCTGTGACTGGGAAATCCAAGCAGCCCTGGTGTTTGTGTGTGGGAGGCTGGTTTGGGACTGTTTCTGAGGGAACCTCGTCTTCCTTGGTGGCCCTTTGGGGACTTACTGGTAGGTGACATTGCGGCAAAGTCAAGACACCTTTCATGAATGGGCTTATTATTTTTTAGCTTAAAACAATCTTTTAACCTTTCTATCTAGTCTTCCAGATGAAATCACAATTGGATAGGGCAAATTTTTTTAGAGGATTAAAAAAAAGAGATTGAACCAAAGCCAGCACGCCCAAACTATCCTCAAGAAAGTGAAA